>BSSO01002175.1:0-20255 GCA_030267885.1 Mesembryanthemum crystallinum | reverse complement strand
AATTTGTCTGTTTTGTATTTAAATTAATTTCTACTTTCTTATATTAAGGTTTTAAAATTTAATATTTTAAATTTGCACCAATAATTTATTGTTTTATTTTATTTTATTTTTTTAAAAGTAGACGTTTCTGCGCCGTACCCGTGCTACATTTTGGCAAATTGACGTTTCCCCGTCCCCGTACCCGTACCCGTTTGCGTTTCTGTTCCCGTCTCTGTGCAACATAGGCTTCGAGAACCAATACAGAAGTCTCATGTTCTGCAACAATGTCATAAGCTCAGTTTCCACTCCTCCAAAGATGCTGAAGATTTCTACGGTTAACAGTATAAGAAAATGAAAACAGTTTTCATTTTCCAAATTTCTTAGAAAACGTTTTCTGAAAGAGTGTTTTTCTCATAAAGGAAAACTATAGAAAACAACTTTATGTCATTTTCCAAGGTCTAGTTATAAAATAGAAAACCAGGTTTTCTATTTTCCAACTATTCAAAGTGGAAAACACCTGTTTTGAACATGTTTTCCAAACTCCTTGTTTTCTGTGAAAAGTCTGAAAACTTTTCAACAAAAGTGCCATAGTTTTCTTGAACTGAACACACCCTAAATTTTCTTGATTTATTATAGGACAAACTACGGGGAAACACCTAACATTTACCACTTTTTGCAGGGAAACACCTAATAAAACTATTTTTGCAGAATACCTAATAAAAACTTCTTCCTTGTTGAAACACACCTTAGTTGATTTTCCTGTAAAAAAAAAAAGATGGTGACCGTTATGCCCTTGCTTTAGTGAATTTTCATTTTCTTAAACTTTTTCTCCCTATTTCCTATATCAGTATATGAATTAGCTATTTCCTTATTGTAATTTATATACATCCTCATTTCCCTCCAATTCAAAACCCCTCTTTACATGAACTTCATAATCTCTCTCTCTCTCATCTCGTTCTTGGTCTCTCTCATCTTTTCTCTCTTAATTCAAAGGTGTTTCAGCTAACAAAGACATGATATTTAGGGATATTGGGATGGATGTGGGGTATTATAAGAGGTATTATGTTAGCCCACATACCACAACTTCAATTTTAACATTCAAACCATCACAAAATCCCCAAATTGGAATGTCAAACCCTAAATCGAAAATGTTAGCAAAGATTGTAATAGGTTAAAGCAACAAAATGAAAATTATGAAGGGATTTACCTGATGTTGTAGTCCTTGTTAGCTAAAACACCTTTGGATTAAGAGGGAAGAGATGAGAGAAACAGAGAACAAGATGAGAGAGAGAGATTATGGAGTTCATGTAAAGAAGGGTTTTGAATTTGAGGGTAATTATATAAAAATTACATTAAGAAAATAGCTCATTCATTTACTAATATAGAAAATAGGGAGAAAAAATTCAAGGAAATGTAAAGCAAGGGCATAACGGTCAGTCCATCTTCTTTTCTGGCTGGAAAAACAACTAAGGTGTGTTTCCACAAGGAAACGGTTTTATTAGGTGTTTCCCTGCAAAAATAGTTTTATTAAGTGTTTCCCTGCAAAAAGTGGTAAATATTAGGTGTTTCCCTGCAATTTTTCCTTTATTATACTATATTGAGCTACAGACTTGATACGGCCATTCTTACATTTTTTTTTTTAATGAAATAAACTAGAAATATCAAGAAGTAACCCGAAATATAAAATTTAAAAAGACAATAAAGACCTACAGTCCTTATACCTCACAAAATCAATCTTTCTCTCGAACAAAGAAGAGAGAAGGACCAACTATGTTGGATTGAAACATTTCCGGCAAAGCTATAACAACCACGAAACGCGTTATAGAAAGGTGATGTGCGCTTAAGCAGTCAGACATCTTTCTAGGTGAAAATAGGGTTGTTCCCTTTGCAATACTGGGATACCTTCCTCAGAAGTTTGAACATATGGCAAAGGTTAATAAACACCAAATGACAAATTCTAGTGATTCATGTTTTCAAATATTCCATTTATCTTCCTCTCCACAAAGGTTAAACAACATTCAACTAAAAGGTTTTGTCATCAATTGCAACTAAGAATTTTAAAGTTTTAGATTTATTTAAAACTTCAGAGAATCACAGGCAGGTCTCTTGTTTGATCCATATTCCAAGGGTTGAAGGGAAGGATATGAAGAAGAAAGATACTTCACCTTTGCATTCCACACAGTATTCCTGCAGTTTGAATCAGCAGAATCCATGTCTGATTGCTTTGTAGACGGCTCTTTCTGAACAGCTCCACCCTCGTCCTCAACAAAATCATGCTCAAAACTGTTCAGAACAATTTATTTGAGGTGAACAACATGAAAAAGGAAGGGCACAAACCAAAGGAAGGGCACTAAAACTATAGAAGGGGGGGATATATTGACAAATAACAAGTTCTCACGGCTTACATTCAACTTCAAATAGCACAAACCAAAGGAAGGGCACTAAAACTATAGAAGGGGGGGATATATTGACAAATAACAAGTCCTCACCGACCCTAATCTAATTTCACAGAAGGCCATGTAGTGGTTGATAGGGATCAAGCTTTGTATTTGCGGCTGTAACTTTATGCTCTGCTTTATTTTCTCATCTACTTGGCACTCTCTCGGCTAGTTTCCTATTATTTGGGCTCATGACCTAAGGACTTTAGTTGTTGATATATGGGAAAGAAGTTGTCCCGAAATGGTTTTGTACTGTTCCAATAAATCTTCACAGGCTTAACCTACACATATAGATGATTCAGCACTCTAAGACATTTCTCATCACAAACCTGCCACCATCTGTATAAAAGAAGATCGTTTACAAGCTAACAACTAGCAAGATAACATTTTATGACTTTAGCCAAACATGAATATTTCGGTTGTTTGGTGCTCCTTCCATCAATAAAAGATAGAAGTTGTGTTCATTAATGGAAAATGGTTATGCGCCCTTAATGAAGAACCCAAAGTGCCCTTAGTTACTAATATTAATAGTAGCGGAAAAGATAAAAAAAAATTCTCTATGTTCGTTTAACAACATGAATATATATAAATATAGCAGGGGGCACCCAACCATATTCCATCTTGAATTTGGTAGATAAACCGATGAAGGTTTTATTAACAGTACTTCCTCATGGTCTCTCTGCTACACTCATTCGATATTCCATCGTTTAGGTAACACAGCATAGTTGTTGGAGAAAAGAGAGAAAACCAAAAAAAAAACAAAAAACAAAAAAAAAAAGAAAAAAAAAAAAAACCTCTGACCCTTCCCCAAGAAAAGTGAAAAAGAAATCACAAAGATAAGAGAATGAAAAAAAATGTATTATTTAACAAAAGATACCTCACAGGAGTATGCATTGGAAGTTTCAGGTTCTCCCTTGGCCAATTAACAACCACCTTAGAATAGAAACTCAGAGTCAGATTTAACTGAACTAAATTTAAATAGAATGAAGCCTTGAACTCATGCAAGTAGTATAGCTAATTACGATTCACATATTTTTATATACCTTTGAGAAATCAGGTGAAACATAAAGCCTAGGGTAACGCTTATCCAATGACAAATAATCCCTCTCCACATCTACCAAACTAGATGTGTACACCTGAAAAAATCATACAAAAACATAAAATCGTTTAGATCCACAAGGAAGAATAAGAGGGAAAACCAAAAAAATGTGATATACAAAAAGTAGCTGCTAGCTTATACGAGCATGACTTCCTTCTCGTGCTTGTATACTATCAGTAAACAGACCTGTTACAAGTAGGAACAAGATTCCACCCTACAAAGCAATAGATAACCCATACCAAACTTAATATATGGTTTCCTCATTTAAACTTTTCTAGATCTTTCAGTAGTATTTTACAGTAACCCAAATACTCAAGTATTGAGCCATTGCGTAAGAAAAACAATATAAAGCTAATTGAAGAGAAAAACAAAATGAGCTGAAGCATGGTGGAAAGAAGTTGGATATGAATGTGTGATTTCAGAAGGAAAGAATATCAGAAAGAGGGGGAAGTATCCCAGACAGGATGAGTAGATTCCATGATGTAAGAACTCAATCAAGAGGTGTATCAACAGGATGAACCAAAAGAAAACCAAATGCCTCAGCCCAGAGCGAATTCAACGGAAACATGTGACTGAGATCCAAGCAGCATTCAATTTCGAGATACGCATGAAGGAAGGGAGACAGAGTTCAGAAGATACTAATATAGAAACACTACGCTCTTGTACTATCTCTTTACCTTGCAGACATATTCTCTTCTTTTAACAGGCGAATGAATCCTTCAGCGTAATAGAAAACCAAGTTAGTTATGAAGCTGCAGGATATGAGCAGCTATATATAGAGAACTACAGCATGACACAAATTTAAACATCAAGATCCACCTATGAAGAGCCTCTCGGCGCGGAGAATCCCGTCGTAAGGATTTTCTTTCCTTGGACAGTGAGGAACCACGACGATCCACAGACGCCCTTGGAGTTCGCTCGTGCCTACTTTCAAGTGCTCGTTTTCGTTCTCGATCACGCTCACGCTCTTTATCTCGAATATCTGAAAGGCGCCTCCTTTCACGGTCTCTTTCTCTTTCTCGCTCACGTTCGCGTTCACGTTCTCTTTCCCTTTCCTTTTCTCTTTCCCGTTCTCTATCACGCAATCGCTCCCTTCGACGGTCTTCTTCCCTTAATTCAAGTTCAAGAGCATATCTATCGTCTTTATGCTCATCGATTCGTGAATGTCCAGTATGTGATGAAATGCTACCAGGAAAGTCAGGCTCAAGCGAAGTCCCATGAAGCCCTTTTCCCATGCCATAGTCCCTACCCGGAGGCAGGCTTACTCCATATCCAGGATTTGATTTTGAAGAAGCTTGAGCATACATAAGATCATCCACATTCCTCTGAGGAGCTGCTCCCAAAATCGAAGGAGCAGGTTGGCCAGCATATGCTGAATTCCCAACAACTGGTGTGCGAGGGTCAGCTTCAACTCTTCCACCATAAGACGCAAGTTCCTGGGTTGGATGACGAAAGGTACCACTTCTTACAGCAAGGTAATCAGCTTGTCTGCCAGAAATGTGTTGCTATTCAGTGTAAAGAGAAAGAATAAAACTCTTTTATGAGCTGTATGCAGCCAGTGGAAAACCATAACCGCGGGCAGTAGTATGACACCAGAATGAGTAAAGCTAATTGTTAATGCTATTTATCAAGAAAATTTCACACCAATTGTTTATAAAATGATATCAACAAGAATTGATAACTTCCTAGCAGCCTGTAAAGGCTGATATACACCATTAGTACCTGGCACTCTCATGAGCAGCAGGCTGCAGTGACTGAGACTTCAGCATCTGCTCTTGTCGCAGCAGTGATGCCTGGTCAAGACGATCATACATCTCGGACTGTCAAAGAAGAAGTAAAAAAAAAAGTTATCAGAAACAGAATGACATACAAGGGTAAGAGAATTTTATGCACCTAACACCAGTGGCAATTTGAAGTTTCCAAGAGCCTAAAAAATCTTTGGCAAATAGCTACAAAGAGGTAATATATAGAAGAAGTGGCAGTAGTAGTAGTGGCAACACCACAACAACAGCAAAACCAATAAATGATATAATAATGTTTAGTCATGATCACATGGGAGATTTTTCAAACCAACACCCTGATATGAATTATTTTATAGTTTCAACTTCAGTTTACCGATCATTATCCTCGACGCCTGTAGGTTTCCTTCAAATTTTATATATGTGATTTCTAAAGGAAAACTAACACCAGAATCACCAGAATAGGAGGTAAAACAACAGAGAAAGAGAGAACAAGGAAAGAAGTGAACCACCAATTACCATCTTTAGCAAGATGAACCGATTTTATAATAGAGGTACTGTACATAAGCAGCAGCAAAGTAACTAACATGTTTGTTGAAAGCACACATGATTTTCTTCCTTCATATGATAATTTAGCAATAAGTTTTCTCAACATATTAGATGAATCAACAAAGTATTGTGTTCACTTACTTAATGCTGCAAAATTACCTTTCAAAATAATATACTAAGTGGTCGCTTGGTTGACACTCTAAAAACAAAGGAAGTGCACAAGTTGGACTCCCTAGGAAATTCTAATCCCGAGAATATGGGAAAAGTTGCTTACCTAGGTCCCCCTAGGTAAGTGGAACTTCTTGTAGGAAGTTTTACTTCTCATATTCAACCAAACAACATTTGTACTTCCCATGAATTTAAAATTCCAGGGAAATACAACTTCCAAGGAATTAACATTTTCCTTATAAAGCCAAACGACCACTAATACAAATTTTGTAATGGAGATGTACCGAAAATCGAACTCAAGGAACCAGTATAAATTTTTTCCTATTTTTTTTTTGGATCAAATCGGTATCCGAGCTTTGCCCGACTAATCCCATAGGCCCTGAAGTTAACGATCAGGAAAACCTCCGGCGACTCTAAGGGACTCGAACTTACTAGTATAAATTTTTTAAAAGTTCATGGTCTCTGACATGATAACTGAAAGTTCTGCCAAAATTGCAGTACTCAAGCTCAATGATCCCAGAAAAGAGGGGGAAAAAAAGAAAGAAAAAGGCTAACAGATAGTAACATTGGTCAATGGATTTAAAAAAACAAAAGACCTTGTGTTGATGAGTATAACCAACAGGATCAGCATATCTTCCACCTGCCTCAGCTGTTAAATCCCTTCCTCCGTAAGTACCCTGCCGCTCAGCAAATTGCCTTCTCTCCAAGGATGCATAGTCGGCAATCTTCTCAGGTATCACCCGGTCAGTTGTGTGGTTATATCCATGGCTTGAAGCAGAAACATAGTCAGTGGAGGTGTACTTGGGGGAATCCGTTCTAACTGAAGCATAGCTGCGCCCTTCCAAACCTGAGGTCCCAGATCCCTTAGCACTCAGCGCAGAAACCTTCACCAAGTAAAAATTAGACAAGCTTATTCACACTTAAAGATAGTAGCTAAAGTACAAATGCAGTGAATTTCAACTGCAAATGTCAGTATGTTGAAGTCCAAAAGTTAAACATCCCCATTGACAGATTAATTGTGAGTGTCAATTTTATGGCTGCGACCATGAGGTGGGTTAGCAAACAAATTCTAAGGAAACATTGATGCATCCAATAGATAGTCAACACTATGCCAAATCAAGTAGCATGAACAGAAAGGATCTGATGGCAGAACATAGGTGTCATGAGTAAATGGGATACTAAGCAAGCATAACTTGAATTTACTGTGTCAGAAATACTGTCATATATACCATAAACTTAAATCTTCCTCGCATTAACGTAGCCACTTGTTAAGCATGAATAAATAGTAATTCTATGACAACCACCTACACCAAATTTAGAAATGTGAAGGAGACAGTGTGCCACCAGAAATTCCCAGAGACAACATCAACTCACCGNAAAAAAAAGCAAAATCTTGGATGACGTAAATGTCCACTGACCTGTTGGGCACTGCCCAATGAAGCTGAAGCATACAAAGAACCATACTGTCCACCATAAGGTGCTGTCGCGGAAGGATAAGCAGATGGATGCCGACCAGTTTCAGATTCATGGGGACCACCCATAATCGATGGATGCCGGGATCCCATGCTTAACTGAGAACCACTATCCAGTCCAACAGTGGAGCTCCCAGTATAAGCAGATGTGGGCTGCAAAACAGAGAAGCAATAGCCACAAAATTAAATTTCACAAAGTGAAAAACAAGGTACATGGTACATCAAAGCTTTAAATAAAAGATAAAAACACTGAGAAAATAATTACGAAGGTACTTACATTTTGACCATACAATGATTGTGTAGGGTATGACTGCTGCCCATACGGATTATTTCCTCGAGAGGGATACATGATTTGATATGTTGACAAACTTCTGATGTAAGACTCAGGTCACGGACCAATACTCAGCGACAACTAGTGTTGCATCCGCTAGACAAATAATGATCGAGATATTATGAACATGTGCATAAATCGGCCCAACCACAATGGTAACTAAATCTTTTTCATTAAAAAAAAATGTTGTATTTTAGGGGAGGGCTCAGGTACAATTAACCTAATGGGCCATCTGTCCTAGTTTCTAAAACTTTTGAGTTTCTCCTCTCATATTCATTCTTCCCCTCCCCCCTCTTCCTTCATTTTCGCATCACCTAAGGTTTCAAAGAATCCAAAATGGGCCTAGAAAATGAAACTCGAGTTTAAATCTCTATTGCTTTGCCTGTTTTGGCTGCTTAGAAACTCTTATTGAAGGAGGAAGTGAAGTAGTGAGGGACCGGAAGGATGTGAGATTGCGAACTCACGAGTCACGAGGGCAAACGGTTGTCATTTACCAAGAACTATCGTTGTTATTACAAATCACAAAAAATATATAAAGGCCGCATTGGTAATGACAATTAGCAGCTGAATTTTATTTATTTATTTTGATAAGAAATTAGTAGCTAGAATTGATGACCATATCCCAGCTATGCCCATAACATTATTCACACTTTCTACTAAAAAACAACAAGCTGGAAATTAATTACAAGATTTGTGCTTCGCTCTCAATGATCAATCAAATACAGCACTATCTCTTCTACAATGTAGCCTATCAGAACTCTGACACCGAACAAGAAACCTAACCCATACCTCCCAATTAAGGTTTAAAAGATGAATTCAACACCAAAACCCAACAATACCAGAACCGAATGCACGGAAAATTTTACAAATTCTACCGAGTAGGGGTTTACCGAACCAAATTGGACTCAACTCGGTTCCAAAAGATGGAGGCTCAAGGTCATTCTTCTATACATGAAAACAATTAGAACCCTAACTCTATCACAACATGCGGTAATCATTCCTATTGAATTGATTATCGGAAAAAAAAAAATGAAGTAAAAATCCTAACAAAAAGATAAAAGCAGATGATAGCTTCTCATATAAAAATTCAGAATATGGCGATAGAAATTACCAGAAATGAGAGAGCGAAGATAGATT
Organism: Mesembryanthemum crystallinum; assembly: GCA_030267885.1. Lineage (NCBI taxonomy): Eukaryota > Viridiplantae > Streptophyta > Magnoliopsida > Caryophyllales > Aizoaceae > Mesembryanthemum > Mesembryanthemum crystallinum. The sequence continues at coordinate 11,343 of BSSO01002175.1, read as the reverse complement.
AAGATTCTCGAAGGAGCTTCAATGGTTATGAAGAAGAACAGAAATTGATTCAAATCGCCGGCGAAGAGAGATTACACAAAACCCTAGCTGTTACGTTTTCTTTTGTAAAATGTGTTTCTACTACTACACTGTCATAACTAAATTTACAAGGTTGTCAAAAAAAAAAAACTAAATTTACAAGGAAAATCGTACCCAAAAGGGGAAAGAAATCAGAAGGGAACAAGGATAGAGAGAGAGAGGAGGAGTGATGAGTAGTTATGTTTAGCCCAATAGAGGAAAGCCCAATTACATTACATTGGTTGGTATAGTTGTGTAGAGGGTGAGGAATACGAAATCGACACGAAACCAAACACGAACACAATACGATCTGACCTATTTGATAGCCCTAATCTTGATGCCTAATTGGAGTATGGAGCTAGATTTGCAAGCTTATCTGCATATTGGTTTGCTTTCCAGTAAACATGATGATATCGCGCACAACGATCTCTAACTAGTTTGTACCCCGTGCGATGCACGGATTAGAATAGTGATAGGTTGATTGATGTAATATGATTATCACATTTTCCTTTTTCTTTTTTTTTATGAGTTCATTTGTATAACATTTTTTTCCTTAAAATTTTGTGTGTTTGTTCGCTGTAATGTGAACTTTTGCATCACATAATGCATGCATTAAAAAATGAAAATTCACTCACGTTTATAATCTTATCTAATTAGGCGTGTATGAAACCAAAAAGCATGCCTATTAGAAGTGGATTTTTTTGCCTATTATAATTGATTAATTTTGTATTAGAATTGGTAATCTACTTTAGAGTTTAGTTAACTTATAAGCTTAGATGTCCTTTTAGAGGAAAAAAAAAAAAAAAAAAAAAAAACTGGATGAGCTATTTTTCTATTAGAACTACAATTGCTTACAAAGTGAATTTGACAGGTATTCGTTTATTTTACTTTGAACGTTTTTTAAAAATGAGTTAAATGAAGATATTTAATGTCATATCATAAATATTTTTTTTTTCAAAATTGAGAAGATGAATGTGGTGCTTACATGGCAATGCATGTGACACGTCAATGTATATGTGGCGGTACTAAGCGCTGACGTGGCATGTTGACGTGTCGAGCTCTGGTTGAATCGTTGTGTTTTAAACTAATTATATAGATTATATAGATTAGAGGTTATATGGGTTTGTTTGTGGGTGCACCTTTATTCACTAAATTAATATTAGTTTGAAAGTTATATTCTATTTTTCTGGATATATGATGTGCACTTTTCTTTCTACGTGTACATAGCTTGGAATAGGGGGCATACAACCATGGGCGAATCTAGCCTATTGGCAATAGGGGGACAGGACCCCAATGCCAATTGGGCCAGACCATGAAAAAAAAAAAAAAAAAAAAAAAAGGTATTCCACCCTATGTGTCCCGTTAAAAGATAACAAGTGCCCCCAACCAAAGTGCAGTGAGGACCTTAAGAGAGAGGATAAAAAAGGGGGGGGGGGGGGATAATCTATGTGACTTTTGTAATTATATATACATGGTGCCACATTGTGATGTGCATTACCAATAAGGTAAGAATGCCAAAAGTGATGTGAGAGAGAAAATAAAAATAATATAAAAAATAAAAACAATCTCATTCCACATATATAGGAGTATTTGTCTCTCAGAAACCAACTAAGAATAACAACACTCATATCCCTCTCCTGGCAATAATTCGTTTTTTTTTTTTTTTAACGACAAAAGCAAAATTTTGGCAATAATAGTTTTGATTTACTTCATTATACATTTCTTCAATTAGTTAGGTTAGGTATTGGTACTTTGATTAAATTGTTCGTGATTGAGTTTTTTTTAAAGTGCTAAGTATTGGTTAATTGCTATTGAAATAGTTTTTTTTTTTTTAATTTGTTAGGATTTAACACTTTTTTTTTTGGTGCGAAGGAGGGCATAGGATTTAACACTTTAAAAGAACATATGTTGTTAGGGGTGACTTTCACAGTTTAGGGGATTGGAGTGTATTAAATACCACCCACTTTTTAGTAAATACCACCCAAATAAAACACGCATTGCCCAAAATACCCCCACCCAAAAAATTCAACCCCATCTCTCTACTACTGTCAAGCCATTCACTGTGCCTTCCACGCAGCCCCGACCACCGTCAGGTCGCCGGCGTTTCCCGTCCTACTTTCTCTCTCCTCCCCATTACTCACCCACTTCTCCCCTCTTGTATTTTCTCTCTCCTCAATCAACGCTTCCCCAGCCCTTCCTCGACTGCTCTTCTCCTCCTCCAACCTACACCTCAAAGTCGAATAGGGCGGTGTTGGTAATCCCCGAGCCTTGAAGGAGCGCCCCTCTCGGGAGCAGCGCTCGAGGATGTGTTGAAGCAAGAGCAATTGATTGAACTGGAAAAGCATGTGATGTATTTGTAGAATCTCAAATTTGTTATAGGTACAATGTATTGTCTTTTTGAAATGTGAATGAATTGAGTAATGTTGATTAGATTGAGTGGGTGATTAATGAGCCAAAAAAAAAAAAAAGGAAGACAGGGGTGTTGTTCACCCAAAATTTGAGTCAATACAACAAAGACAAGCTCATGTTCTTTTGCAAGTGCAATCCTCAAAATCATTCTTTTTAGAACTAATTAAATTTACAATTGTCCTCAAAAGCACATGGTTATTTTAGCTTCTTGAATACTTGAATTTACAATTGTAATTGTCCAAAAAATCTGAGTACATTGTTCTATTTCGGGATCCTGATTTATCCCATGGACTGCATATATATAGTGTACGAAAGCCATCATGTGAGAGGAATGGATTTGATTTGGGTTTTTATTGTTTTGATATCTTTATTTTGTTCTTTAATTGTTCTAATCAATAATGAAATTAGTTGTTTTATGGTAATGTGGGTTATTGTTTGTGTAATCAATTGTGTGTTGGTGGTGGTGGAGGTGGTGAGGATGGTCATGAGGGAGTTGGAAGCCATTGATGAGGAGGAGAGACACTGGGGTTGAAGCCTGAAGGCTGCTAGTACTACACGGCTAGGAGAGAGAGGAGAGAAGAGGAGAGAGAAGGGGTGGTTAGATTTTTAGGGGTGAGGGTCATTTAGACTTTTTATGGTTTAAATAGGTGGTATATATCGAAAGAAGGGGTGGTATTTACTAGTATTGTTTTTAAATTACTTTTATACATTTTAAATTTAGTTACTTTTGTGGTGCCCTCAATGAACTTCTTTGCTGGATCCGCCACTGCATACATCACAAAAACTTTTATGAGGCGGTCTTATGACAAAACTACATACTTATCCGTCTTTCCTTTTTCTCAATAACCCATTTAGCGTAGTCATAAAGTTTCATGGTTTGATGGGGGGACCTTGTTCTTGAGCTTATTCACACATAAATTTGGAGTTTGATGGTTGTCACTAATTGGATATTTGGAGTAGTGAGTTGTGGCTAATTGGTATATTAATTTGCTTTAACGATTGAATAAATTTATTTGCTACACTCAAACGTACCTAGTCTTGTGCTCCTAGGCTTGAAACATAAAAGAATAGTCATTTTTGAAAAATAAATAAATAAAGTGTTTTCCCTCTCTATCTCCATTACGCAGTCGCAAAGCGGAAACAAACTTTCAAGCTAATTTCTATTTAGTGAGGGAAAGGATAGAGAAAATTAAGCAATGGATGGCTGAAATATTTTTGATATTTTTACAAATAGGTTTAAAAAGAGAAAATCAAAATAAATTATTTTTTTTAACAAAGATTCTCCCACTTGGGCACCTTAGTGGGTTTAAATTTCCAACGTTCTATTCTAAAATATCCTTATTTGTTTATGGAGTCTTTAAAAATACTAATGTGGTTGACACCCCTATTTTAAAATAATGATGTGGTCATTCGGGGTTTTAAATGGTTATATTGAGACATTATACTCTTTTTGTTTTCTTAATTTTTCTTTCATCACGTCATCTCAACAACATAGGCACCTCGCTCCATGTACGCGTGTATCAAAACTCAATGGATCTTGGAACCCATCCATACCATGATCATAATCGCCATTGTTAATGGTTTCTCAGATAACAAAACGACAATCGAAACAACACTAACGAACTCAGATGACGAACAAAAACGGAGGGAAGTAGAAAAAAATGAAGGAGATTGTTAGTTGGTTGTTAGTGTACTTCATTTTTTTTCTAAACTAAACTAATAATGTAAGAAGATGAAGGAGATTATTAGTTTTAGATTGTTAGTGTTGAAGGACATGTGGCCATTTGAAAAGGTGCAAACCGGTTGAGCTCATCTCCCCGCAATCCAAGAAATAAAAAGACAAACACAAGAACAACAACAATGGTTTCATCAAGGATTGTAAACCCAAAGAAGAAATACTAGACTTTCATTGATTTCTTCCTTCCTCTGTTCTACAATTGTTCAGTTTGTGCAGAAATTAAATCACTCTCGATGATATTAATGAAAATTGTATTATCAAGGAAATGTTTTTTGTAGGGTGCTCATTAGTTATTAACTGAATATTGGGTGATATTTTTTTGGTAATGGACTCATTGGAATGTAACTCTCTTTATTTTACTTCTTGTGTTTTTCTCTCTCTTCCTCTGTTAATCTTTGAAGAAATGATTTATCTATTTGCTAATATCAATGGAAATTATGCTATTAGGGAAATGAATTTTGTTGTGATAAATATCTGATTGAATATTGAGTGATTTTCTAGTGATAAATTTTCTTGAAATTTTTGCTTCTTTCATTCTCTGTGTTTTTTTTTTTTTTTTTTTAGTGTTTTGTCTATCTCCCATTTTCAAATTTAGTCAGAAATAATATAATGGAAATTATGCCTACTAAGGAGATGATTTATTTTTGATTGAATATTGGGTGATTTTTGTTGGAGCAATTGAGTTTTGAAGTTGACAAACATATTTATTTTATTAAAGCAATACTACTTAACTTGTGTGTTAGTGTTTTCAGTTATTTGACTATGTAAGAGGTTGCGTAACAAGATTAGTTGGACTCACAAGTTATATTCATGTTCTCTAGTAATTTAATTATTTCTTAGAGTTCATGTTAAAGCAATGCAAAAAAGAATAATGTGGTATTAATGGTATTTGGTAACTCATAAAATGTTTTATAAAATTAAGTGCTCCAAGATAACGTCCTTTAATATCCTTATTCAAGTGAACGTATCTTAAGTCACATATTGGTTACATTCGACAAGTCAAAAATATCTTTGAGGTAATCTATATAAAATCTTTATATTTTTGACCAAATCTTTTTTTTAAAAAAAATAATGTATTTTCTCTTGAAAATATCTTTAGAAAATTATCTTGAAAATAATCTTGGTCCTTCATAGAATATTTTTATTGACCAAATATTTTTTAAGTTGGGAAAATTGATTTGCAAGCTAAATATATTGTTTTAGTTTTATGGCAAAATCTCGTAAATATTTTTGTATGTGCCATTAAAAAGGGACGACATTCATTATGAAAGAATCATCTCTCTTGAACACATATCACACGATCATTCAAAGAGAGAAAAGCTTGCAAGGAATATTCTTGTCGTTTGTGAAACGTTCTGGTTTAAATCTTTGCCACAATACTAAACGTATCACATACATATTTATTGCATTGCTATAGGTTTTTAATTGTACATTTTCTGCTTTATTGAAGTTCATCAAGGTAAACTTTGTTTGTTAATTTGCAACAACTAGAGTTAGTAGTTGGGGTGGCTTAGATTAGAGTTAATCTAGGTGCGATTGGTTTAGGTGAGTTCCTAACTGCGTTTGGCCTGAACTAGAGTAATTGAGTTCGAGTGCGTTTGGGTTAGAGTAATTGAGTCTAATCGAGTTGTACTACTTACTTAATGAGAAGAAGTAATATTTGAAATTCCTTCCGACCGTGGTTTTTCCTGCTTGCGAGTTGCATCGGGTTTTCCACGTAAATCGTGTGTGCTTTTAATTATTGTTTCTTATACTTTAGTACAAATGTGTTCTATTAAGTTTTAAATTCCGCAAAAAGTTTAGAATACAAATCACCCCCCTCTTGTGTTCGTTGTGTGCACTAACAATTTTTTGGTGTTGGATTTTCATAGACTTTTTTTTCTTTCTTCCGTCCTCTGTTTTCTCTCAATCACATAGTAAATTTATGCATAAATTTCTCTATCCACTAATGTTAATGGAAGCTTTTGCTTTTATGGTGATGAATTTTTGTGCAAAAAAGCAGCCAGCAGTGACAACAGCGGCTGAAGGCAGTGAGAGGATTCACAAGGTTGTCTCCTCTTTCAAGGGTTGGTCATCATTACACCAACTCATCATTACTTTTTTTGTTTGATTGGGTAAATTTACTTATTACAAAATTTCCATTTTGATTTTCCCTTTTTGTTTGTTTACGACAAAGATTTGGTGAGAGTGGGCTTTTGATCAAAAAAAAAAAAAAAAAAAAAAAGATTTGGTGAGAGTGAAAGGGATAATGGACACCAAAAATCTGGTGGAGGAGCTGGCAAATAAGCTGTAGAGGACTTGAGCGATTTTATGTGATGTATTTCAAGAACGATTTATTAATACACTAATGAAATCTTTTGTTTGCATGTTCATGCTCTAATTATCTAGTGTAATCTTTTTTTCCATATTTTAGTTTTGTTATTAGCATGTCGTTATGACTTTAGGGATGATGGAATCAAAGTTTTGCATGAGCTGAAAGTTTCGAAGAAGAATAAGGCTATGTTTGGCAAAATTAGCTGTAGTTGTGAGTTTTAGTTGTAGCTTTTGCTAAAATCTTGTTTGGTAGCAGAGAGAAAAAAGAACAAGCTGTAGCTTCAAGCTGTAGCTTTTACTCAAAATCTAGCTGTCAGGTAAAAGCTATTATGAATAGCTTTCAAAAATCAGCTGTAGCTGTAGATTTGCTAAAATCTTTGTTTGGTAGATGAGAGAAAAAACAAGAAGCTGCAAGTTTTAAACTGTAGCTTTTGCCCAAAAGCTGCCAAAAGCTAGCTTTTGGTGCCAAACACAGCCTAAGAGCGAGAGAGAGAGATTGTGTTTGTTCAATCAAGGTGATTGAATATTCTGGTTCAATGTTCCAGTCAATATACAACCAAAAGGTCTTACATACAACCCTGAGTATAGCAGCTAAGGATTAACCAAAATAACTAACTAACGGGATTAGTTCCTAAAGTAACAGAATTAGTTGCTAAGTAACTACCTACAGGGGAATCAATTTTTTTTTTAAACATCAAAATTGCCAAAAAGGAAATTGGAGCTTGGCAGAACACACAAAAGTTAATACACCCAAAGGATATCAGTGTACCTGCATACCCATAGCAGAAGCCAGAAGTGCAACTGACATAGATTTGCGTTAACAATTTTTGGTTACAAATTCTTCAAAATTGAACTTAGATTTACGTTAACAATTTTTGGGTATAGCTTGTCTCTAATAAGACTAGTCTCAATGAGGCCACCACTTAGCCCAACTTCAATAAGTAGATCTAGGCCTAACCCACAAACCCTTATTATCAATGCGTCTCATCTAATAATTCGATGAGACACGTCTCAAACAAGAATTTGCCTTTTGGGTATTGTTTTGTGGTTTATTGGCTTCCAAGTAAGATTAAATGTATGGTCCAATATTATGGTTTACTAGTTGTATGCCCTTACGTCGTGAGGGGCTAGTTATGTTTCTTAAAATTTTACAAATTAATTGTATAGTACCGAATCAGGATAATTCCAAATTATAAATATTATTCTACAAAAAAAAAAAATGCATTAATTAATAATTCAAAAGTGAAGACTACATTTTTTTCTCATTCATTTATTTTTATGGGTCATTAAGATTTAAGATGGCTCAACTTTAATGCAGTGTTACAGAGTGACGTGGATTGGTGATGTGGCTATTAGTATGCCTTTGCAACAATAGTTATATGCATGAAAAATTTATTAAGTATATAAAGATTACCGAATTATTAAAATAAAATCTTGATACGATTCTTTGTGCATGTTGTAAGACTTTTTGAGACACGTCATTACGATTTCTTGTTAGCCAAATGTATACACACCTAACCTTTTTTTTTTTTTTTTTTAGAATGGCTCATAGTCATTTTCTTAATCGCTTTGTTTCATATCGAATAAGTCTTATTATAATTTTATTTATCTATTTAGCTTCACTAATGTAAACCAAGCGATCTTGTTTCTTTATTTGGTGCGTTCTACAGCCCAAATGAGGTTGATTTCAAGTGAAGGAGAATGGACCACTTGATTGATAAATTTGATTGTTCTAGTTTTGTTATATCTTCTACCAAGGACCATGCTAATAACTGCCCTCTCAACTTGTTCAATGTTAGTATATAATACTCGTTTTGACTTCTTCTTCCCAAATTGATTATTCTTTTATTTTTCTTGTGATCAGAGCCAAGTGTGACGCAATCAAACGCAATGAACAACTTGCTATTTTTTTTGCTTTATGAAATTGGATTCTTTGGGTCATTAAAAAGCAATGGCACTTGTCTTCCCACTTAGTATATGATTTCATTTATTTTGTGTGTTATTAAAATGACTTAACTTTATTGTAGTATTAATGTGATATTAAATTGAAACATATTCAGACTTGCACTAATTATAAAATGGCGTAGATGGATGACTTTTTCCCATTATTATTCACCACAAGATGGTTACTATCAGCCATGCTCAACTCATTATCTAGGTAGAGGTAAGAAGAGTGTCTCTGAAGATAAAATTATTATTATTATTATTATTATTTTTTTTTTAAAGGAATGGGTTCCGTTGGTCATTTTAAAGGGATGAATACTTGTCTTCACACGTAATGGTTGTATTAATTTTTTTATTATCTTTAATGGGTCATTGAAATAGCTCTACATTATTATAGTGTTAATGCAAGATGACATGGCAAACACATGTAATCTACAAATGATGTGAAAGGTGACGTGGATGCCTACATGTCAAGTCCAGAATTCGCATGTGTTCTATTTGTACTCCGTACGTTGCTCCGGCTCAACTATATGCTATTAGGATTTATTTGCTTCATGTGTAAAAAAGTCAAAGTTTAATTGCAAATTCATTTTTGAAAATTTTCTAAAACACGTGTTTAAAAGATATTTAATAGAAACATTGCAATACTTGTATGCATGGCCAATCTAATCAATCTGGACAAATGTGTAACACATGACTAAACTAAAAAATTTAAATTAATATAAAATAAAATTAATGTGACATGACATGGAAAACTTAAATTAATGTGGTATTTACTAAAAAAAAAAAAAGACTTAAATTTTAATCATATAATAATAGTGTCAAGCCCAGAATTAACGTGACGTGCCAAACACATGTAATCTACAGTAGATAGGTGATGTGGCTGCCCACGTGTCAAGTCCAAAACTCGCTTGGTTCACTTATATATATATGGGAAAATTTAAGTCCGGTGACCTGGGGTATAGCGATATTTCACTTAGGTGACTCGAGGTTTACCTAATATCTATGAGGTGACCTACATTTTGAACTATTATCACTTAGGTGACCTCCGGTGTAGTTCCGGTCATTGGAAGCTGACGCGGACAAGTCATTTCAGATATAATGAGGAGAAATTCAATTTTTATGACCATTTTACCCTTTCAACTTTAACTACATTTTCATCAAGGGATTTAAAAAGGAAAAAAATGACAAATATAATATACCCTCCTATTTTTTGGAGCTAAAAATATCACTTATTTTTTAGCCCCTTTTGTATTTTAAATTTGTCTTTCCTTTTTTTTTTTTCCAGGTTTGTAGTGCTTAAATCCAGCTAAAACACAAAAATATAAATAGGGGTAAAATAGACATTTAACAGCTCCGGCGATCGGAAAAATGATTTGCACCAAATTTTGAAAAGTAGGTCACCTTATAGATATTAGATAAACCTTGAGTCACCTAAGTGAAATATCACTATAACCCAGGTCACCGAACTGAAATTTTCCCTTAACTAAAAGAGTGGGTAGTATTTGTCAGACCCCTTATTTTTCAGTTCATTTCAAGTCGTTCAGTTCCATTTAATTTTGACGGTTCAGTTCAATTCATTTCAGTTTTAATACTTTTAGGCGAATTGAACACACCCTTACTCAATAAGATTCAAATGAGGAAAAACTTATGACCAAGGAAAACCTTATTTTGCTTCTCAAGAAAATTCAAACTAGGGGAGGTCCATGCACGAAAAGGAAAAGGGTTGGAGAATGTCAATTATCTTCTAATGCATCATCTACTTTCAAAAATCTCTCTCTTTTTGTTGTCCATACTCCATAGTGATGATGGAAGTCAATTTAGCAGATGTTGTACGTGGATTTTTAACTGTCTTGTTGGCAAAAGACAAAATAACAGATGGCGTCAAGTTATAGAAGCCAACTAATACGCATAATTAAGGAAGATTACAAGGAAAATAACCACAATCTGACGGCTATGAGCCTATGATACATATACAGAATATCCTTTTCTATATTTTTAAACATGCCACGTCATGTGTAATTTGATCTTAATCCTGTGGACCACACGTTCACACCTCACCACGTGCCACTGTAGTATAAAAAAAACAATAATTTTTGAACTTTTATGTGGTCATGGATGATGGATTAGCCCAGCAAGCTTTGCAAACTTGATCTATCGTATTGTATAATAAATATATAATTATATTGATCAGCTTTTAAGTGTGATTCTTATACTTTAAATAGGCGGCTCTTAATTTTACATTGACGAAGGTGATTCCCATTGTTGTTTGATCGAATAATGGAATAAGTTCGTGTAAGTCTTTGCGAATAAGCTATAACAATATAACCTATAATATAGATTATAGATTCAAGTCTTTAGGGCATGTTATTTTCCAACTTTATTTTAGAATTGAACTAAATGCACGGTATTTTTCACTAGTATGTTAGTGAAAAGAGTAAGTTGTATGAGTTGAACTGAAACTTGTCCAAATAAATTTAAAAGAACATGCTCTTACTCTCTCGGCCAATGGCTTAGCATCGTCTGATTAGTAATAACTGAGATTAATTATATATATTTGATTGTTCTCATCCTATATTCATTTTAGTTATGCAACACACTTTTTTATCCTTTATCTCACATATCAATATTTTTCGTATCTCATCCAGTTTTATTCATGTTCAGCATGATTTAGTTTAGATTAACAATGTTTTAAGCTAAGTTTGAATCTTCTAAAAATCGGACCTTATGTACAAGGCTACTTCATAGGAGAATTATTGAAATATAATCAAAATGCTAGATGCTTGTATATTAAAAGTAAAAGGGTTTTGCTAACAAATGCCCTAAGGGCAATGGTTAAGGAGCATTAATGCTTCCATATTCATTATTTTTCAACCCACAAA
>BSSO01002174.1:0-20259 GCA_030267885.1 Mesembryanthemum crystallinum | reverse complement strand
AGGTAAGTGGGGGACGGAGGGAGTATTAACTTTTTATATTTTTGCACTTCTATAATTACAATTATTTTGGGTCAAAGCATCGTCTTGGAGACCGTGCAAAGTTATACTACTAGAAGTTCTTTTTGGGACAGAGGGAGTAGTGTTATTTATTTGATGCCTGTGTCAGATTGAGCTTATGAAATTGGAACTCATGGATGTTAACTTTTTTTTTCTTGTTAGCTTGTCGAGAGCATCAAGGATATTATCAGCAGGTCTTCTGATCCTGCTACCTTCATTCAGGTATGCACCACTCAGAATATATCTTCCACTTGACTTAATTGTTCCTTTCACTTTGAATATCTATCATAACAACTTGGAATTTAAAAAATCTAAGAGTTCCAGAAGCATTTTTTTTATTTTCTTTTTTTTCATTTATGATGTCAAGGCAACGTGTATATTAAGACATTACAGATAGCAGCAACAGTTTCCCAAAAAAAATAAAAAAAATAAAAATTGTGTTTGTGGGTCTATCGAAAATAGCCTCTCTACTAAGGTAAGGCTGCGTACATCCGGACCTCCCTAAACCATGCCGTAGGCAGGATTATTATTGGATCGCCGTTGTTGATAACAGCAACATTTTTACAGTTGAGCCTGGAGAGCTCCTTGTATTCCTTATATTCCCCCAAGGAGCAGGGGAAGGGGAAATAATAGCAGCAACATTTTTTTTTTTTTTGGGTATTTGCTTTGGTTAAAAAAAATTAGGAAAAATTCTGAATCTAAGTTCAATGGTCCTTCCATTACTCTTAATGCAGCCCCAACCTATCATTTCTACTCCAGCACCACCGATACCACCTTTAACTCGACAAAACAAAACCACTTACTAAGTTACTATCACTTCCTTAGATGGCAACCTCTTCCTGTTGCTGCCAGCTTTTGCTATGAAATTCCCCATTGGATGTACCAAAAATAGGTTCCTCATGTTAGCTATTGCCAGCCTAGGAAGCACGCAACCTTGTATAGTGCCTTTTTGTTTGACCGAAACGTGGAACTATGCTTCATAGCCTCTAAAAATGTTGCTCTCCCACGTCCATATTGTGTCCATGTCCACGACTACGTGCGCACAACCTAGCTGCCAAAAACACTGATATAAAAAAAAAAACTGGTTGGATGAAAGAAGAAAAGGTGAAAAGAGGGGTAAAATCTCATTTTCATTGTTGGCTTTACCGTTCTAGTGCCATTAGATGGTTCTTGTGCCGAAGAAGGAATTTCTTATAATATGTTCTCTTGTAGAAGGACCAAATTTGAAATTTCATGATTGTAGTGGTTATAGAAGCAGTCAAGGAAGAAGTGGGGGTTATGATAGTGGGTGGTGGCAGTTTAAGGGTAGCGCTACTGATGCCGGCGACTATGAAGAGTGTGACGGAGAAAATGGATGAGAATGGTTGTGATGTAAATGGAGGTAGAGCGTGAAAATGAAGAATGGAGGTGGGATCTAAAAGGGGCAGTTGAGATAACTGGTAGTTGTGAGACAAAACTGGATTTATAGGGAAGAAGAGAGAAGAACTTTGAGATGGAGCAAGGAGAATCCACGAACTTTCTATTTGGAAAGATAGAATAGGAGAGGTAGAGCTTACCAATATACGAACATTTATCTTTTCTGAAAGTACCAAACTCAATAAAATAACTACAACTGTTTAATGTATATCATGGAAAAATATAAATTAAGAAAATATACGAGAAAACACCTAAAAAATGCGACGTTTAGTGAAGAACCTTCTAATGAAACAAATTTCAAAGAATCACCTTAAAAATGTTTTTTCACATGTCGTAACCTTGATCCTTTTTCTGATGAAAAAAAATACTTGAACAGACCGTCTCCATAATTAGATTTGTCAAACGGGTCATGCGAGTCGGGTGCAGGTTGGGTCGCTTTGGGTTGATTAATCGAAGGGGGTAGTAGTCTGGGCCAAAACCGGTAAATGATTGGTTGAGGTTCGAGAGAACCCGAAAAGTGAACGAGTAGATGAATTGGGGAAGAGTGATAGTAATTGATGGAAGATGAGCTAGAGGGGTGAAAAAGAAACCGTGAGGAAGAGATAGAGTTCAGGCACTAAAACGGGAAGGGAGGCTATGGTACGACCAATTGTGTGAATCTACAAAGAAAAAGAGAGAGTGGGAGGGAGCTGAAAAATTGACAGAGAGAGAGGAGCTAGAGTTGGAGTTGGAGCTGGATTAGAGGGTAATGGAGGAGTAAATTTAAAGGAAAAATGGCAATTTAGGGCATAGCCTTTTAAGGTTTTTCACGGTTATTAGTGTAAACGTATTCGCAACATGTGAAAAAGTATGTTTTGTTCTTCATTAGGGCCCATTTGGGCAAACTTCTTCCAACTTCTACTTCTGCCTCCCATTTCTTCTTCACCATCTATTCTTCTACCTCCTCCACTTTTGACTTCTAAGATGTTAAAATAGGGGTAGAAGTAAAAATCCAACTTGTAGCTTCTAGTTCTAGCCCTATTTAACTTCTTAGAAGTCAAAAGTGGAGGAGGTGGAGGAATAGGAGATGTTGAAGAAGAAATGCGGGGGAAGAAGTAGAAGTTGGAAGAAGCTTGGCCAAACGGGCACATATTGATCTAGTGTAAGAGCTTATTGTCGGCAAGATTCACATTCGAGATAGTCTTTATTGATGTTATTGTCATAGTGTGTTGATATGGTCTGTATAACTGATGTAATTTTACCATGAGTATCATGTGTCAGAGAGGCCCTACTATATGTAGGAGAGTCGGAGTTTCCATATCGCATTATATGTTTACAAGATTGGGAATCGAGATGATATCTCTTTTTGGTTGGTTTTGTTGCTTGAATAGTTTCACTCATATTACATAAATTTTAAAGTGACTCTTAAATAAACAAGGTGAAACCATATTTTCAGGGGGCAGTTCCTCATATTCTAAAGAGAACAAAGGAGACTTTCTTTTCAAAGATAATTGATATACTGCATTTGGATGCTGATATTTGCTATGAGAAACTTAAGGAGATTCCTTGCATCACTTGCCCACACAAACCAGAAGGCTCCATGTTTGTCATGGTGAGGAAATCATAAAACATTTACTGGCTTTGGTTCCAAATTATTTCATCTAAAACAAGCTTCTTTGCGGTGTGGCATCTTGCAGGTCAAACTAAATTTGTCGCTACTTGGTGATATTCATGATGACATTGATTTTTGCATTAAGCTTGCTAAAGAAGAGAATATGATTATTCTTCCGGGTAAGATATTGTGAACAAGACTCTCTTCAATAGTTGTCCTGAGTCGTGTATTGCCACTTATTAGATGCAATATTTCTCATTTTCATTAGAAACGGGAGATATTTCAGTTGATTGAAGAAAGACCTTCTTCGGTAGTTTCTCATCTTTGGTGAACTAGACAGGAAATACTCCCTTTGTTTCTTAGCCATTTTCCCTGTTGACTTTATCCTGAAATACCCCACATCTTTAAATTGTCATGGAATTAGAATTGGAGTGAAGCTAATATGATGCGAATTGGAACAGTAAAACAACATTCACAAAATTTCAGAAAACAGAAATGTCATAGAAACGCTACAAAAATGCTAAAGGATATACTTAAATAAGTTAGCAAAAAATCTGTATGGGTATGGTTTTACAATTTTGCAATTAGCAAACGTTAAATTACTAATAGAGAGATGTAGAAAGAAAATGTAATTGTGGGAATGTAGGGAAGGGGCACCTTAAAAGGACAATGTTGGTAAACTAAACGAGGGGTTTTCGATGGGCTCGCTTTCGATTTTGAGTTTAGCAATGGTTTCACTACTAATAGAGAGATGGTAGAAAGAAAAGGTAATTGTGTGGAATCTAGGAAGAGGGCAATTTAAAGGTAAAATGTTGGTAAACTAAACAAGGGGGTAAGCAATTTTGAAAGAAGGGAGTGTTAGACGAGGAAAGGACTCATGAGCCTCCATGTGGGGCCCCGGTGTAAGGACAGCACCCAATGAAGTTACCTTAATGGTCTTGGAAGTTTAGTATTAGTGCTGAGTTGAGTCATGTTCTCATGTTTTCTTTTTATCATTTTAGTTTTTTTTTTTTTTTGGAGGGGGGGACAGGGGTTGGAAGGCATGGTGGAAGGAGAAAATGGGTAGCCATTTTACTAAGGACAGTTTTCTTTTGATTCCCTGGTCGCTTGTTTGATATGTTGATTGGAATGAATTGGTAGGAAGAAATTGGAAGTGAAATAAAGGAAGTTTTCTTTGTGTTTGAAATTTAGACAAATGGAGATCAACCGGAAAGAGGGAAGGTAACTGATGAAATAGCTTCTACTACCAAATTGCTGTAATTTGGATTGAAAACACTTGAGAAACCTCTCTAAGAGGTTGTTTCTATGTTTTCCTCCTATGCCAGTCCTTATTAAACCAAAGATTGAAAATGCTAGTTTCTTTCTTCTTTTTGTTGTGTTCCTTTGCCTTTTTCCATCCTCTCCAGCCATCCCCGACAAGTCATTTGAAAGGAAAGCAAATTGGTGTGATTTGGAGTGAAAATACTTGAGAAAGCTCTAAGAGGTTGTTTCTGTGTTTCCTTCCTATGCCAGTCCTTACTAAACCAAGGAAAGAAATTGCTAGTTTCGTTCTTCTTTTTCTTGCGTTCTTTTGCCTTTTTTTCATCCTCTCCAGCCATCCCAGATAATTCATTAGTCAATTGAAAGGAAAGCAGCAGGAGTACTGGGTACATTAAGGAAGACACTTTGCTGTAAGATGTGGATAAGAACAACTTCCTTAATTGTTCGGTTGTTTGACTTGGTTTATTTCTCAGAAACTACTTTCAATTTTCACTGTCTTCAGTCTGCAGCGAGATGAAGTAGTGTCTTTGCTAAGCTTTATTGTCTCCAACCATCCTAGTTTTTTCTAACCGGCTTCTCAGTGAAAATGATTTATTTCATCTGTCCTCTGGATGGCTATATAGTGCCCTTCTCTGATTGCCTAGATGTTGCCCATCTGGCTTTCTGCATTTCCCTTCTTTTTGGTGGCACATGTAAGTCGTGGAGAAGTTCTTCCCAGTGAATCTTCAGTTACAGCAGCGTTACAAAAGCCTGAGGTGACATGATTATATTGGTACAAAGGTCAATTGTTATCACTCTTGGTGTGTCCTTTGCCAAGCAGTCTGCAATCTATTTAGTTTCTGTACTGCAGGTGTTGTTTCACTTCCTTTTAATTTCTCATCAAAACCTAGCTGTCTACACGATACGTAAGGATAGCTTCTTGAAGTCTTGCTCTGGTGAGATAGTTGGCTAGCGAAAAGCTGTCAGTGTATGATTAGACTTTTTCTACTTCTTTTACTTTCTCTGATCATTTCCAATTCTGATTTCAAGATATATAATTGATACATCTTGATTCAGGTTTCTTCCGTTAGGTTGTTTGATCGTCTTTAAAAAGTCCACTGTTACATTTATCCTGTATGTATAACTCAACCCAAGGTCCCAGGCACACTAGAAGCATATGTGTTAAGTTTGAGACAGCCTGTAGGTTGGTGACTCGCCCCCATTTTACATTGATAATAGAATCCCTGTACTGGTTTTACTCTGATGGTGAGTGACAAACTCTGAGGCTTGAAAAATCACAAGGTTGATTCACTCGTGACTGGATAGCATGGGATCAGTTTCATTGAAGCATTTAGAGTCTCTCTTTGTGCACAAATTCCCAGATAAGGAATACAAACAGAGTATTCCAGTTGTGGCAGTGAAAGAAATAATCTTTAAGAAGTGAGGTTAGACTTGAGGTATTTTTAAAGATTATTGGTTAAGAAGGTGACAGGCAGATGAATTTGCATCAAAATATCATGAGTGAGGTGACAATCCCTAAGATTATGTGATGTGTCCTCAAGCTCACGAGTCATGAGTGCAGAAATCACAGAGGGGTCATGAATACTTTCCTGTTAAAGAGTGTCCATGTATGGAGCAGCTTGTGCAGTTGTGCTGAATAGCTTCTTTTATAGGACTAATAGAAAGTTCCAAATCCAACCTAAGTCATGAATAATATCATACATCATCTTGGAGTTAAACTTATCACTGAGAACAAGGTTGTCAACAAGCAAATTCATTTTCAGTCTGAAAAGTAGGGAGAGGACAGGGTTATGAATTTCTTTTAAAAAAACAATTATTGGAGGGTAGGGGGGGGGGGNGAGATACGTCTGCAGCTCCCAAATCATGATCTGTTAGCTATTGACTTTGAGATTACCTTCCTCTCTAGGACCTGAGAATTGAGATGAGTGATCTGTTATCTGAGAGTTCCCTTGCCATTGATCATGCCAAAGCAAAGTGTTTCTGTTTACTCTTAACAACTCAGGTGGGGTGTTTTTTGAAATGATCACAGCTGTAGTATGGTTGGGAGAGAAAATGGTGCCAGAATTGGGGAATTTAAACCCTCTTCCTTAGTCTTACGTCTGTCTCTTAAAACGGAAATGGTAGTTATGGTACTCTTCATGTTGGCATTACAATGTACAAGCATGTATGACCACATGGATGCTATATTGCCTAGAATAGCATTATGATTTATGTCCAATCTTGTCATGTCTTTCCAGCTAAAGGTTGTTGATACTAGTAGTATTGACATGATAAGAAGCATTCAATTGATAAGCAATTTAGGTAGAGCAAAAAGAAATTGTTGGTAGCAGCCATAAAGGAAAATTAGTAGTATTTGAAAAACAGGTAGAGGAAATGCATGTATATTATTCAGCTTTTCTTCTTCTTTTTATTTTTTTCAATTTGTTTTGGGTTTTTTTNACTCCAACCTTGATCAGTCAAACAATATCTTATGATGAAGCTGGCTTGTGTGATCAATGGACATACATAATCGACTTGAGAGGCTTTTTGGCGATCGAGTTATTATGCATGATGAAATATGGGACATGGTTAGGCGCCTCTCACTGGGCACCCAAACAAGTAAAATGAGTAGTGGTGGGTGAACTAATCATTTATATAAATTTTAAACAATAAAAGAAGTATTTTTTTTATCGGGAACACCTTTAGGTGCCCCATTAGAGGCACCTAACCATTTGCCATGATTATGTTTCTATGACCTGTGGCTTGTACAACATTACTTTGTAGGGGATCTCATTGACTCATCCCTTGGCATGTAGTCAGTGTATTAGTATAACAAGTTGAAGCACTATCTAAGCCAATCAAATATGTATGTTAACACCTTTCAAACCCCATGTTTCTATGGTTGGATAGGTGTGACTGTGGGCAGAAAGAATTGGTTGCGCATCACATTTGCACTGGAGCCATCAGCTCTTGGAGATGGCCTTGAAAGGATAAAAGCGTTTTGTCAGAGGCATGCTAAGAGACCATGGCATGTTTTTCCTCATCTAACAGATCTCAAAAATGGGAAGGTTGTCAACAGAGTCGTTTGAGATGTTCCTACGCAATCTGGAATGTTGATTGAAGGCTCACAATGGCTCCCACAGTAGATGGTTTTTAAAATTGGTTTTGTAAATTCCTAGAGGTATCAAGAACGACTGGTATACGAGGAGCCTGAACTGAGGGCTTTCCGAAAGCACAATTTTGCCAGTTGGTACGTAACAGAAGTGTCGGTAGCTGTGTTCTATCTTCACGTTCTTCCATTTTGTTATCTTCAATATACACGAGGTTCTGTGAGTAGTTGTTTGTTAATAACAGGTTCTGGAATGAGATAAGTTTCAATTCAGTTCTAAGCATTTGACCAAGTAAAAGACTTGCAAGCCTAAAGGTTTGTGTTTTGGTTTTGTGGCAGTTCGAAATACGGAGTACTCTTTTACCTGTATGTTCATAGCATCTGCGCAAATAACATTTTGATGTAGCTATACCCAATTTCCTATGGGAGATTGGTATCCTTTATTGAGTGTTTTTCTCCAATTATGTGCTCTCAAAATAATTTGAAGGATATATTAATATGAGGTTTGCTCAAATCATTATTATGTAGGATCCTATACGATCCAATGTAAGATATGTATTTGTTTTCCTGTGAGTTTAAACCAAAGTTACCATTTAAGTTGGCAGAACCATCACCAGCTTGGTGAATTTCCCCCTCTCTTCAATGCATTGAAAACTACTTGAGAAAATGAAAAATGGACAAGCCATGATCCCAAAAGGCAGATAAAGGTTATGCTTGGGACTATCAACACGCTTTTGAATAAAAACTATAACTTGAAGCTTGCAGTTTCTATTTTTTCTTAGCTACCAAACATTTTTAGAAGCAACAGTTACAGTTACAGGTCACACCTATATCTAATTTTGCCAAACATACTCCAAAAGGTGCTTCTTATTCGATCCTACATAGACGATACAGGAAACTTGTTATTGGAGATCACTCGACTGTCATTACTCTTAACTTTATATGTGCAAGTTGGAAAATATTTGAATGATCCTGAGGGTGATATATTCTTACAAATCACTTTGATGAATTCTGGGCTGGTATTATATCCCACTCACATTGTGGGCTTATTCTAATTTATATATAAACTGATCTAAAGACTGCCCTTCTTTCTTGGACAGTCCAGTTCGCCTTCAATTTGGGTGGGCTTCACCGCTTCAGCTTTGATAAAGGAAGAAGTTGAAAGTAATGTAGAGTATGTAGTATTGGAGGAAGTATATAATAGTACTCCCTTCGTTCTCAAATGAAAGTGACGCTTGGTACATGTGAGTTGTGGAAAACAAAGCGTCACTTTCATTTGAGAACGGAGGGAGTAGTAGGTTTTAAGACAGGCTGCTTTTTATTTTATTTTTTTGAGTTTAAGAGGAGGCATAAAAATTAATAGAAATTGAACCCTCAATATTATGGTTAGAAGTCTTGGAACAGTCTTTTAACTATCGGAATATCTCTTAACTGTTTCAAAGGCGAGTATTATTATACGTATACTCCTATAGTATAAACACTTCCACATACGCATAGACATTATTATTACCATGTCGTACTACAGGTGTATGAGAAGTCCCAAAACCTTATTGACTAAATAAGACGGAAAACTACATACACCAACATGACAAACAAGAACACGATATTTGATCATCAATTTGCTTTCAACTCTAAACTTGATTAAGTAACACAACTGTAATAACGTTTTGTCGTAACCCTTCTTACAGTAAAATGGAAAGTATTAGGAGATAATTATCCCAATGTTTGAAAAAAAAAAATCTTAGGTGTTATTAGAACACTATTAATAAGATAGTGTTACTCTGCACACTATAATTAAAAAGTAAACAATAATGTTCTGGTGTTTAAGGCTGATGTAAGAAGACAAGGCAAATTCTTGTTTGACACTTGTCTTATCGAATTATTAGATGAGACGCATGACTAATAAGGGTTTGTGGGTTGGGCATAGATCCACTAATTGAAGTTGGACTAAGTGGTGGCCTTATTGATACTAGTCTAATTAGAGACAAGCTTAGAAGACAATACCGATAATATTATGTTATGATAACACTAATAACTTAGTGCTCTGTTTTACTCCAATGTTTTATTTTCACAACATGCTATGTGATCTTTTGAGATCTCAAACAACTACTTTGAAAGAATTTCTAAATCTGGTCAATATTGAATAAATGAAGATAGGGGCCATAGCTAAGCTACATACTACTTACTAGTGATGGATAGGCAATTAAAGAACAAGTCACTTTGTAGGATGAGAAAAGGGGAAAGGACCCACCATGATAAGATAAAAGGTCCCCTTCATTTTCAACTTTCATACATCCAATACAACTACAACTACAAGAAGAGGGTAAAATCACTAGTAGGGCTTTGCTTGCAAAATTTTATTTTTTTTTCTCCTTGTAATCCTAAACATACCACCACACAAAAAATGCTACTACTCACAGATTTGTCACATCACTGCCTTCCACCAATGCATTAAAAGCAGGTAATAATGAATGAATGATTCATATTCAGAGNAGGTGGGAGAGGAAAAAGAAAAAAAAAAAAAAAAAAAACTATGTGTGTCAGAAAAGTATGAAGCAGTTTTTTCTGAATAATGTTTGGACTGACTGTCCTCTTTCTTTCTTTCTTTCTCTCTATCCATCTCTTTTAATTCTCTCTCCTCTTTTTCCTGGAATTTCAGAACAATCCAAAGGTTTGAGATGTTAACCTCAAGTTCTTGAATTACTCCATCTTAGTGCCTCTTTGGCAAATATACTTGCACTTTTGCATTATTCCCAAATTTTGCAATAAGAGTTGATCATAATTTTGATANTTCTCTTATTTTAAGTAGGGAAGAGCTAAAGGAAATTGATGGCATTTTGTTTACTTCAAGGCTATATAGTCTGTTTATGGGTGACCCTTTATTTTGTTGGTTTACACATTTATGAATGAAGTGATTTGGTGGGTAGTCAGTCTCTCTTTTGCTAGTACTAGTGGTAGTATCATTTTCAAGCAACCTTTTCTGTTAAAACTTACACCCAAGTATATATATTAGATGGTTGGGTATTCTTTGAGATTAGGACTTGACCAACAAACTGGAAAGTGACTTTGATTCTTTTCATATCATCCAAGTAAAAAGGCATGCATTTTTCCCATATATATTGTCAATATTGGTTTGCATCAACAAGAATAACGCTATACAAGTACTTAGCATCATACCTTAAAATTCAGCTGCTTAAACCATCAACGTTGAAAGGTGGACATGTTATCTTTGACTACTGCTAATATGTAGCTTCTATTAATAAAAAAAGAAAAATCAAACTCGGCCAACACAAAGCGTGTTAGAAAATATGATGTCTACTGCAATTTCACTGGCTTTGTTTGTGGGTAGCAAAGGATGAAATAATATGTGTACGATAATGTTGTTCCATCTTGCTGCGCATGATCTTCAATTTTGAGCCTATTCCAAATCGTCGTGTTTTGAGACCCACTTTAATATTAGAGGCAAACCCCAACACATCCAAACTTGTCTTTCTCCCATAGCTGAGGGGTTTCTTCTTGGCAATGATATGTCAGACCACACACCCTCAAGAATATTCGCGAGATATAAAATCTTGATAGCTAGTAACATGTGCTTACTTATACTAGTCTCTACGATCTTGATTCCTTTGAAGCCTTGGATGTATAGGCTTTTATCAAAAAAACTGAAGTTGAGACATTGATCACCTACATATATGACTACCAAATTGGCAAATATACACGTCACACTCACACTCACACTAGAAGGTAATATGTACAATACAAGCAATCAAGCTATGAGCTTATAGGAGTATATATTATCAAAATGGTAAGTATTGAGCTCATGTCAATGAGCTCATCTAACTTGATGCTCCCTATTCTATCAAAAGAAAGAAAAGGGTAAAGACAAAAGTTATGCACCAATGAATAAATATTGCATGGTGAACAAAAACTAATGGTTTTTAATTTGGGAATAGTTAACGCAGTGGCATATATATCTTCCACTCATCTCGAGAGATCTCTACTGTTTGAATCTCACTTTCACTTGGAAAGAGATTTCCTCATTTTAAGCTCTCCGTAGAGACTAGAGAGGCTTACTCATCGATTAAAATCTATTATTAATAGCATTTAAACAGATTTTTTAAAAACACAAATTGATTTATATTCCTAATTAAGTGTATTTAAGATCACCAAATTGCATATGTATATAATATTCCTACATGACAAGAAAAATAATGTTTTCTTTTAGTTATTATAGATACAACTCGTGCATAATACATATAATAAGCCGGCGAGGAAAGTGATGGAAGAAGCAGCAAACAACCAAGTATTACGTTAAAAGAAGAAGAATCATTTGAACTTTTGAGAAAGTGATTTCATGATAAAGTAATCATATTACATCAACTTCGAAATAAGGAAACAACCTAAGGTTCATAGTTGTGTGTTTTTACAGTAGTGAAGTAAACTTTTTCATCTTCCTACAAATCACCCTTTATTTAATTTCTAAAAGAAACATCATTTGGATTCCTATTAATATAAAAAGAAGTTAATTAAAGTGGAGTATGAAAGTAGCAACACATAGTATATAATTTACAATCCTTCTTTCGATCGTCTTTTCACTTCATTGCGAGTCAAATATATAACTCCAACGTCTACGTTGGTGAAAACAATTAAAACCCTAACATGGCCACGATGGTAAATTAATTACTTAAGCAATAGCACATGCTTGATTAATATTAAGATGGATTGCCCTTAAATGTTAGTACTTGTGTTAGATAATTAAGCATAAGAAGCTAGCTTTGGAAGTGTTTTGACATAGCTTCTTAGAAGCTTCAATTTAATTAACCTCACAAATCAACCTCATTCGCCGCCTCTTTATCCCCATTTGCAACTTATAATTGTTTCAAATTGGAACTTGTGCCTCTTGGTGAACGAGGGGATGCTTTTAGCTTAGCTTCTTTTACGGTGAACTTGGTGATGAGGAGGCGGTAATGAGGGTGGTTTGTGAGGAAATTGGAGGGAGAAGCACAGTTGAAGAGCTCCAAAACGTTGGGCCAAACACATTGTTAATTCAAACCGTAACCTGATCTAAAAGTTAGGAGACAAGTAAATCCTAATATTCAAAGCGACAACCATAAGAACTTAAGAATTATTGGTATATAGGAAGAATTAAAGAGACATAAACAATATCTTATTAACAAATTTTATTTGCCTACAAAAATGATGAAGGCTAGATTAAACAACCATCGTACGTAGATTTTTGGTGATTCCTTAACTATCGGTAACTAAAGAAGCAATTTGTTAGCAGTCACCAAATGAACCAATAATTTTTTAAAGTTAAGGTTGGAATGTAATTAAAGAATACAAGATTAAGCTAAGGGTTAGGGTTGAAAGAGATCGAGCACATAAATGGAGTACGTGTAAGGTTAGCTATCTCAAAGAACACCCAACCACAATACCCCTTTACAAATTTTAAAATTTTATGGTTTGAACAATATGTTCACCCTGATCATTTGAACCAAGAATAATTCTATTTATATCGGGTCGTACCACGAAGGAGAATAGTGCTGCCAACAAGTATTTCTCCATCCACAAATAAAGTCCAACCTTCGATCTTGATTAAAAGGTGAGAGTGTTAGTGTTGAACCACCCACACCAACCACTTGTTGGTAGTAGTATAAGTTTATTGAAATTCCAGTAATACATAATTCGCTATTATATTAAGTAGCCTTAGCTTTGAGATGGATTAGCCTATTAGCCACGAATTCCATGAATTGAATTTGATTCCATAATATACTCTTTATAATTATATATCGTGTCAAATTATTAATTTGTTGAAGAGACGAGCCAATGCTGAAATTTAATCTTCATGGTCATACTATATTCCAATGATACATATTCATTGGATCCAAAATCTAAACTCCCAACACACAACCCACTCTTGTCAATTGTGTGTCCATATAAATGAATGAAAGAGTTGAAAAAAGAGTGTGACTAATACTATATACTTACTCAATGTGTCTAAATGCTTAATTATATAATACTAGCAGTAATATTATATACTCGTACTCATTGGTAAGGGTATGTTCATTTCACGTTATTCAATCTTATTTCAATTTAATTCAATTCAGGTCAGGTCAACAACTTGTTTTTTCTCTCAAATATTACTATTCATTATAGTGTTCATTCAGTTCAGTTTAAATACTTTCACGTGAAACAAACGCACCCAAAATAATAATAGTAGTATATAATACTCATTAAGGTGTGTTACGTTCATTTCGCCTTATTGAATTCCATTTCAGGTCGTTCAGTTCTATTCAATTATTACAACTTACTTTCTCTCTCACATATTATTATTCATTCAATTCAATTAAGGTCAGTTACTTTCAAACGAACTGTAAACACCATATGTATATGCTATACTCCTACCTACTTACTAGCTAGTGTTACTAGTAGAAAGAAAGAGGCCAAGAGGGGTAGTTTGCTAGGCATGGGGGAGTAAGGGAGAAATTCTCGGGAGGTGACCTTAAATGCCGGGAAGGGAGCTGACAAGGACAGGACTGCCCTTATTAAGGGACAGTATAAGGGACAGTATGGTCGTAATCAATTTGGTTTTAACGGACCATTCTGCCCCTACATTACTTATTACTACTACTACTGCCTGTGACTGTGTCTGTGTCTGTATTATGTGGTTTATGAATCATGATGTGAAAGGACAAAAACCCTGCATTTGTCGAGGAAGAAGAAGAAGAAGAAGAACAACGAGATGATGATGATGAAGAAGAGAGAGAAAGTCATTTACAATTACAAATAGGGTCAGCGAGGCGTCAATCATAAAGCAATGGATTACAAAATCATTTGCTCGACTTATGTGCCTTCTCTCTCCTCTCTCCTCTCTCTCCTCTCTCTCTCTACATTTTCTGCATTGCCTCACTGACACCCTTCACCAAGATATATTTAATGACACTGACCCTCCATCCATTTACTTAGCTAGCCATTTTTTATTTATTTTTTTTATTTTTTTTTTACAAAGCTGTGATTTTAGCTTAAACCTGTTAAATGGGTTATTCGGATCACATTCAGTTCAGATCTACTTCAATCGCAATATAGTCTATTTATGATTTATTCAATTGGTTACGAGTTGGATTAGGTTTAGTTGATTCAGGTCACAATTAACTTTGTTGTCTACTCAAACTTTTATCATTTTATAAATCGTATAAGTTATGAAATATATGTATATTCTATTGCACCAATATATATGTACGGGTATAAAATACATTCAACTTTTCTCTCACGTACTAGTATTATTTTTATTTTATTTTTTTTTAACTTGGCTAGCTAGTGTACGTACAAGCTAAGAAGGCATGATGTGTCACGTCTATGACACGTGTAATCTGAATGCCATAATAAATGGTTTGAAATTACAGAAGAAATTAAAAGAAAGAATGTTAGAGTGTACTGATGAGTAATAAACAATGGAAGTAGTTTTATTGCATTGGGTTGGATCTCAATGTGTGTTATGCCTTTTGTTGTGGGTATCAAATATTCTTGTTCCCAACAGCAACAAGAAGAAAGAAAGAAAGAAAGAAAGAAATAAAAGAATAATACCGTTTTGGCCACCACCCCGCGAGAATCTCGGCTCATCATCCGCCTGTTTTCAGTCAAACCCCTAATTTAATTGGTTGTTTCTTCTCTTTAGTAGTATTTGTTAGTTGTTACTACTTAACCTTTTTTGGTTTTTTACCTAATTATGGTGGAAACAATTTGAATCTCTTCCTTTTATGTGCATATATGTCTTTTTATTTATTTATGGGAGGTGATGTTTACACTCCTCTCTGTAAGGTTTAGAACTCTTTACTTGTACATGTAATAAGAGTATGTTGCATTGTCACCTATAAGATCGTTAAATCTGAGGTATCGTTTCCTTTTTTGGTTATAGAGATGGGATGTAACACCAAAACTAACAAACAAAGTTGGTAGAGTGGCTCATTTCAAGTGAGCGAATACACTTCAAGTGTGTTTCAACTTGAAACCAATTGACAATAATTTGAGTAACTCACAAACAAATTCAATGTCGCTTCTTTTATCAATGTACGTACAACATATCCACTTTTTTTAAAAAAAGGGGGGGGGCACATTTCAAGGCACCCACACATTATGTTGGGTCTTAGTGGCGGGTGTGAAAAAATCTCGAACATCCAACTGCTAAACTTTGCTTGACAATTTCTTAACTCGAAAACAATTCATATACGATATGATCAAATCGAAACCGAACCGATATATAACAACAGTTGAAGTAAAGAATAAACATAAAAATCAACAATTCCCTATTCCCCTCTCTTTTGCCATTGTTAATTATTACCATCACAAAGAAAATACAGTAAGTATAATAAGAGAGAGAGAGAGAAAGAAAAAGGTTACGTCCGACTTTATACATAGTGGGGTCATCTGCCCCTAATTACGGTACAATCTTTTTTCATGCAACGTCCTCGAGACACTCAACTCACTGTGCTTCATCAACGTTTGTGTGAAAACAAGGCTGTCAAAAAATAAAAATATTTATATATATTTATTTAGACAAAGAAAAAAGGTGAGTAAAAAACAATAGAATAAAATGAAAAAAAATGTCATAGTCAAAGCAGCAGCAGGTCATCTTTCCCCCGCAAACACAGAACACAGAACACAGAGGGCAGATGATCTGACGGCTGACAGTGCATGGAGGTAGTCCAAATCAATACGACAAGATGATGACACGTGTAAAGTTAGGTTGGGTCCAAAAGAATGAATGATAGTGTAATGATTATTAAATAATTTGACATTCTATAGTACTCACTACATACTACACACTACACACTACACACTACACTAGTAAGTAAGAGATAGAGATAGAGATAGAGATAGAGATAGAGGGTGACTTTAGTCATACCTCACTAGTCTTTATCATAGGCTCATAGCATTGATCTTCTTTCTTTCTCTCTCTCTCTCTCTCATTTTTCTCTCTCTTCTGTTGTGTGTGCATATATCACAATGCTGCTGCTGCTGCTATTCACTGCTGATTCTCTGATTTGTAACACTCATCCTTTTAAATTGTCCCTAGCTACACTACTTTAAAGGCTACTACCCCATTGAAAGTTTTAACTCTTTTGCACAGATTTATCTACCTGTAATTGATACTAGTGATTCAACTATTTGTTTAATTAGCTTCTTCTATTCTCTTCTTGATTTAGTGAGAGCACAGATTTGAATGTTTATGCATGTGTACTCTTAAGAAGAGTCCAAAATGTGTGTAGATTTATGTTTGGCAAAATTAGTTTGTATTTGTGAGATGTACCTGTAATTTTTGCTGCAAATCTTGTTTGGTAGATGAGAGAAAAAATAACAAGTTCAAAGCTTCAAGTTGTAGCTTTTACTCAAAATTTACCTGTCAAGTGAAATCTAGTATAGATAGCTTTCAAAAATCAGCTATAGTTGTAACTTTGCTAAAATCTTGTTTGGTACCTGAGAGAAAAAAGAACAAGTTTCAAACTTTAAGCCGTAGATTTTGCTCAAAAACTGCCAAAAACTAAACATAGCCCAAATGTCACCTAACACTATTAGTGAATGTCTCTTTTGCGACGGTATTTCCCGTCATAAAAGATCAATTACGACGGGAAACTCATCGTCATCCCGTCTTAATTAAAGGATGGAGTCGTATATGTATTTTATGACAGTTTTTAACGTATTTCCTGTCGCGAGTTAGATTAATTACGACGGTATTTCCCGTCACAGAAGATCAATTATGATGCGTTTTTACTACCGTCATGATTTTCTCGTCGTAAATAGTCAAAATTCTAGTAGTGTAATTTATCTGGCAAAGTATATATTCAAATTCAAAATTCGCCTGTATCACACATAATTTATACTATACCTCTTTTTATATAGTACTTTTTTTTTTTTAAGTATCATGAATATCAAATGTTCTTATGTGAAATTATCTTCTTCTTTTTTATAATTGGAAATAATTTTATTAATAAGAAACTAGCCTATTTATAGCATCACAATGACAACTTCCCTTAACTTCTAGGAAGGGTATGAAAGAACTCATAATATCATGTGTTTAGGACTAGTTAAAAGGGGACCCTCTAGTACAAACTACCGAATAAGTATGTGAAATTACCTTTCTGCAACACATACTTATTTTCATTTCAATTGAAGTGATTTAAACTGAACTAAACTGATTAGGCACATAATGAATACTCCCTCTGTTCTTTTTATTTGTCGTTTTTGCTTTTTGAGGTCGAACTTTGACCTTAAATATCTCTAAAAATATATATCCAAAAATTATAAAAAGTACATATTATGAAAATACTTTTCGATACGAATCCAATCAATATTTTTTTATATTGTGAATCAAAGTAAATTTTTCACAATTTAATAGTCAAACTTGGATACGTAAATCTAAAACGTCATATAAAAAAAAAAACGGAGGGAGTAGTATTGTATGTGGGGAGGGGGGTAAGTAAGTTGCATAACTGAATTGAATCGAGATTAATTAAATTAGACTTAATCAAACTAAAAGAATTATTGGTAAATTGAAATAAACACACCCTTAGATATTTATAAAAGAAAACATATAGTATTTTTTTTCATTTGAGATTTTCTTTAGATCAAACAAAATTTTACAAAAGACCAATTGTGTTTGTGTTTGTGTTTTTGTTTTTTTTTTTTTATTAATTTTTATTTTATCTCTGTCTTCAGTTGGATTGTACCAATACGAATTACACTCTTAGTTTTGACCTTATGTTGGCATAAAAATTGATTGAAATGGTGTAGTAATCCTATCAGTTATTACTAGTTGTTCCGATCGGCAACAAAAAAAAAAAAAAAAAAATGAAATAAATTGTACAACTACCTATTATGGCTATTAGAGAGGAATTGAAGAGAAAGATCGACCATGCAAACCAAACCAAACCAAACCAAACCAAACATGACATGTGTAAAATTAGGCAAACAGATGTTAGGCATTTTAAAATTAGTACTCCCATGTTTTTGCAATCGCGTAATATTAATATGGCTGCAAATATGGGTGTAACATTATAGTTCTAGCGGCGTCTACAAAAAAAACAAAAAAAAAAAACAAAAAAAAAAAAGGAAAAGGAAAATTGGTAAAAATAAGACTAACTTTCACCTATTAATGATTTTTAACACAAATTAAACTTTAAAAAGATTAAAAATGACACCAACCAATTGAAATGGTGCACAAAATAACATAAGTATAGTCGCTGGTAACAAACTCCTATGAGGATGTGTGACGTGTTAAATGAAATTTTAACGTGACTCCTAAATAAACATGAAAGATTAATAAAAGATGAAAAATAAAAAGAAAACAAAAATAAAGGAAAGCAAGAGTCATTAAAATAAGGATTTTTTTTTTTTTTTTTTTTTTTTGTGGGGAACTCCCTTATAAAAAAAAATTACAAGGAATTCCTCCTTATAAAAACAATAGGCCATGAAAAACATACCTTAAATCATTTTTCGGCCAATTTAAATGAAAAATTTGACCGATTTTCCCTCATCCCTTAAACATATTTTGTATTTTAAGTAAATAGATGCTTAAAAGTTAAGGGCAAAACGGACAGAATTTCATTAAAATTGGTCATCCATAAATGACTTAAGGTGTGTTCGTCATGACCTTTAGTTTTCATAAGAGGGTTCTCCACAATAAAAAAAAATTAATAAAGGAAAATTTTTCTAAAAGTCCATTTTATAAGGGCCCCCAAAAAAAAAAAAAAACTTGAATTTATAGTATAGATGACCATAAAGACATCTAAAAGAATACTTAAATTCTCTTTGTAGTGCACATCTTTTTAGTGTAGAAATAAAAAATAAAAATAAAAAAGGTCCCTACATGTTAAATTGATATTTGCCACATAAGCTAGCTAATCGGCACGTCACAAATTCTCATCGGAGTTAATTGCTGACTACGATACTTATATCATTTTGTACACCCTTTATATTAAACTCTTTGTATTCCCCGTGCGTGCCATGTTATGAATTGATTTGTTGTGTAAGACAATAAAAAAGCAGTATAGTATATTTTTGCGACACAAGCAATACTATATACTGTGATTATAAAGCAAAGACATATGTAATCGCATTTTTTTAAAATGAAATTGGGTTTTTTTAGATCATTAAAAGTGAATTTACTTGTCTTCCCACTTAATATATATGTATTCAATCAATTTTATATGGGTAATTAAAATAGCTCAAATTTATCGTTGTATTACTGTATGTGCAAAACATGTGGACTTGTCATTGATTTTAGGGTGATGTGGATGGCTAATGTATACGTGTCAAGCACAAAATTCGCAAAATCCAACTTACATATCATATACTGTATAATAGATGGTGTTGACTCTTCGAGAGTTTGTTTTAAAAATCACCAATATATGAAAGTTAGTGTTATTCTTAAAATTCAATTGCGTATTAGGATACATATATAATTCATGCTAATTATCCTCAATGTGAATCTTGTTTGTACGCGCCTGTATCTAAGCACTCTATTCTTACAATCGATAATTGTGTTTTTTTTCCCTTTTTTTTTCTATTTAATGTTGAATGAGTAAAGTTTGTTCATTTCAATCCATCAATTTTGCATTCAGTTTAGTTTATTTAAATCGTTCAATTTTTAGTTTACTTCTATGCAACTTATTTTTTCTCTTATTCATTTAGTGTATGTACAGTTCAATTTAGTTCAGTTCAATATAACATGTCCAATGCAATTTGATTCAGATAATTTCAATTGAAATTGTTGAGAAGCGTGACCCGAAACAAGCAAATAGGTGAAGTGGGCTCGCAGGACTCGTAACCCGCCCGGGTGGCAGGAAGGGTA
>BSSO01002173.1:0-20261 GCA_030267885.1 Mesembryanthemum crystallinum | reverse complement strand
AAGCGTCACCTTATTTGTAGAACGGAAAGAGTAGTTAAGATTTTAGAGAAAACAAAGTAAAAGTGAATCATCAAATGAAACACCTCAACAAATGTAAGGAATTAATTAACTTCTCCTAAACAAACATTACGGTGAACAAACAACATCATCATCATCATGGTTATTGCAATCGTTCTCGTGATAACTCAAAGCATTAGCTAATATATGACAGTGAACCATTAAACCTAAGTGAAAAGACACAATAAAAAAGAACAAAATGTTGCTTCACATATATTTTTGTTTTCGTCTTAATAATGAACATCCATGTATGATGTAGATAACTCCTTGATATTTATTTTACCATCGATAGATATGTAATTGTCTTTATGCATATCTATGGTGTGGCATGCAAATCAAAAGTATTCACTGAGGGTGAAAAATGATAGGGGTCGAAGATACATGCCAAGGTCCATGCAGATCAAATCTTTCGACACATTGCTCAACGACCCTACTCAATTCCCATGGCAATATCTAGTGTGCATCAATGCATGTCATAAAGAGATCTAGATGTTACCGCAAGTGAATAGAGTTTACTATTAACATATACAGGATTTCATAATTTACTTGAGTATTCATCGTTCTTATTATGGAGTCAATTTAATGTCACTTTATTTAGGTGCTCAAAGAGAGATATGTTTGGAGAACTTTAAATTTTTGTTTAAAAAATTAAATGCACATATGTAGGGCAAATACTATATTTTAAACTGAATTTTGAACTTTTAGCGCCAATTCATACAAAAAAAAAAGAAAAAAAAAAGAGTATGCGCGCCAACTCAATATATTTATTAGTAAAGCTAGTAACCACAAGATACTTGTAAATAATTTCCCGGCCTACAAGTACAGTTAACATTCATATTCAACAAACTACTTCTATATATATGAATTAATTTGAGTCGAGTACAGTAGACACAATATGATGTCGGTGAGACTCTCATCCCTATTAGCATGACACCATCAATGCTTATAAGGTGCACTCAAAAGTAAAAATAGAAGGTGCACCCTTTCATAATTACCCTTTTAATGGGTTAGGCTACATAAGAAGAAAATGAACTTGGGCTAAATCATTTACATATGTTGAGACGAGTGTATGTATTTTTTTTTTTTGGAAAAATTTCATTTCGGGTACTTGACGTTAAGCTTAATTGCAATTTGGGTACTTGTCTTTTCAATAATCTCATTTTGGGTCATTTTACTAACACCGTTAAAAATTCCGTTAATTTGCTGACGTGTTATTAAACAAAAAATTATTGAAAAATTCCCAAAAAAATCAGAAATTTCCCTACAAGTACAAATAAAAATCAATTAATTTTTGGGAGTTTTTCTGAAATTTTTGTCAACTTTTTGAGATATTTTTGTTTGATAACATGTCAGCATGTTAATGAAAATTTTAACGGAGTTAGTGAAATGACAAAAAATGAGACGATTTTCAAAATTATAGGTACCCAAAATGAGATTAAAAAAACAAGTACCCAAATTACAATTAGCCTTAATATCAGATATCTAAAATAAAATTTTTTCTTTTTTTTTAAAACTCGAGAGCAGCTTATAATTTACGTGACACCATAGCATCAAGATAGATCAAGAGAGCAACTACCAACTCCGCGAGTGATAATCATATAAATACGAGAAGCAAAGAGAAACGTACGATACCTCCACTAATTTTAATCCATGAGAAGTGAGAAACTCAAGCATTATTGACGCTAAGAGAAAGAGAAAGAGACAAGTTAAGTACGAGTTGAGTCACTCAGTGGTGCTGGAAAATGGACGTTAAGGACGAATATTCAACTCCATTTGAGTGAGTGGTTTCGAATCCGCTAAAATACTTTTTCTAGCATCACACGCAATGATAACCTCTCATATCGCAAAACATCTACTTATCACCTTATCATACTCTCTCACTGATAAGCAGACCCGCTTATCATCCTCTGCAAGAAGAGCATAGAACTTAGCGAGACAGATAGAGATAGAGAGAGAAGAGTCTCTGCCCTATATATATCCTCTCTCATCTCAGCTCTCAAATGCCTTTTATCTTCCATCTCTCTCTCTCTCTTCTCTTCTCTCTCTCTCTATGTCTTCTTCTTTCTCTCTCTAGCCTTCCTTATCAAAGCTTTGTTGAAACCCTAGAAATCCTCGAACTCCGAGCAGCTTCTCTCTCTTTCTCTCTCTCATATTTTCCCCCCTTTCGAGCAAATCCTGCAAAACCCTAGAAATTTCGAGCTCTTTAATGCCATTTTCTCTCTCTCTCTCTCGTCGGAGTAATTCGATTTCTGTGAGAGAGAGAGTTTGTGGCTTTTGTCTGATCTGTGTGTGAGTTGAGTTCAGTTGAAGTTTTTGTTGATCTGTTTGTTGGTGCTCTCATTTTGGGGGATTTGGTTAAGTTCGATTTTTCAGGTATCTGGATTTGTTGTCGGAGACGAAATGTCGTCTTTGAGCAGGGAATTGGTGTTTCTTATACTTCAATTTCTCGAAGAAGAGAAATTTAAGGAGTCAGTTCACAGGTAACTTACTTAGTCTCAAGCTCTCAACTATATGCTCTGTTTATTTATTTCTATTTTTATTTTGATTATGCGTGTGTATTTGGCTTATGAGAAAGTTGATGAAAAGTTTGTTTTTTTCCTTTTTTTTTTTGGGTTACTCCTGATATATTCAAGATGGAGGATTTTCTGTAGATTTGATACTGTTCCTGACTTAATCTCCAGTTTATAATTTTAATTTTTAGTTAAGGAGCCGTTGAAGCCCCAATTTTGAATTTGTGTTTTCTGAGTTAATTCATGGATTTGGTTGGAAGTGCGATTGATTTTGTATGTATGGTTCGAAATGCTTGGTTGTAATTTTTACATTTTTCGTTGTTTGGGAAATAGGCTTGAGCAAGAATCAGGGTTTTTCTTCAACATGAAGTATTTTGAGGAGAAAGTTCACGCAGGAGAATGGGAAGAAGTTGAGAAGTACTTATCTGGATTTACCAAAGTGGATGACAATAGATACTCGATGAAGATATTCTTTGAAATTAGGAAACAAAAGTATCTCGAAGCCCTGGATCGGTAAGATTCTGTTTAATTCAAGTTCATTATTTGTGCATGTCGTAATTGGAAGTAAAATTGGTTTTATTTTGGGACGCATATTTGATTTTTAGGCAAGACAAGGCTAAGGCGGTTGAGATACTTGTCGGCGACTTAAAAGTGTTCTCAACATTCAATGAGGAGTTGTACAAGGAAATTACCCAGCTTCTGACATTGACAAATTTCAGGTATGTTTTACTAAATTTATGTGTCGTAGTACATTTAATAAGCATTATAAGATTGAAAAAGTAGAGTGACAGCAATAACCCTAAACCGGACAGTGGGGTGAATTTGGGTAGTTTACTTTGAAGTATGGATAACTTGCAATATGGAAGGTAAATTTCAAGTTAACAATTGCAGTTTTGTAAATTGAAGCAAGGGAATCTGTTGCTGCTTAGGGAATGCCATGGATGTTCGTATACTGTGCCTGGTCTATAAAGATGAAATATGTTCGCATTATGTGTGCTTTGCCTGTGAAAGGCTTATCGTTCAGTGGCTTTTCTATGGAAATGGCTAGTTTTGAGTATCAGGACATTTTCGCCCCATAACTGTTGCACTTTATTATCCATTCTTGTTCTATCAACTTTATTGAACAAGCTGCTAATCTTTGATTGAATTGGGCCAACCAGATATGCAAGCTTTCTAAGAGTGTTTGGACAATGCTTTGTACTAATTACTACTTTCTTCTGGCATTTTAGGGAAAATGAGCAGCTCTCTAAGTATGGTGATACCAAACAAGCCCGTAACATCATGTTAGTAGAGCTTAAGAAGCTGATAGAAGCAAACCCACTTTTCCGTGATAAGCTTGTGTTTCCAACTTTGAGGTCGTCAAGACTGCGTACTCTAATCAATCAAAGGTAAAAATGCTAACTAGTCACTGATTTGGGTTAGCATGGAACTTTTATAAAATGCTGAGGTCTTATATGCTGGCTGACACTTGAGTATTGCCTTTTGTATTAGTACCTCTTGAATGGGTTCCCTAGTGTTTGTTATGGGGGCTAAGAAACTGACATTTATTTTTACATAAGGAATGAATGAAATAATGGATTTCATGTTAGTTGCTGGACATATATGAGAGGAGGCAGTTAGAAGAATTAAGGAAAAGTACTACTGAAGATTACGGACTTAGTTGGTCTACTTTATCTTCAAAGAGCTAGTGCATCTTAAGAGAATAATGATTGAGGTATTTTCTTCCTGATATTTTCTAGGTTAGCCATAGAATATATTTATGAGACTAGCTGGCTAATTTCCTAGGCACGGAGACTCCTCGTGGCATGTAGGTGATGCAAGTTCTGAGCTCTTTTAGGTTAAATTTTGTCCATTTATATGAGAAGAGGCCCTGAAAATGTGCCTGGAGGAAGAAAGTTGGCCAAATGACCAGATTATGCATGTTAAACCTATTTGGCTAGTTTAAGGACTATTAATCCATTCCATACATTGCTTCAGGAGCCAGACAGATTTTAGGTAATGCTTAATGGTTGTGGTGTTTCTTCTCATATCTGATCATGTGGTCCAAGTTCTCTTCTTCAGCTTTATCATGCATCCTCTTTGGGGTCTGTTAATCTTTTGAGCCATAGTGAAAGTTGGATGTTTGACCAATCTAGTTACTCTTTATCTTTCTGCATATCTAATGTTACAGAGAGTGCTTATGTTTGGAACCTTATTTAGTGAATCTCTGATCCTTGCAGCTTGAATTGGCAGCATCAGCTATGTAAGAATCCTAGACCAAACCCGGATATCAAGACATTATTCACTGATCATTCCTGCACGCCTCCGAATGGCGCTGTTGCTCCTACTCCAGTAACACTACCAGTTTCTGGTTTGCAGAAGCCGGGTGCTTATACACCACTTGGTGCTCATGGTGTATGTTGCCTACAATTTTTATTTTCATTTTTATTTTATATTTAATTTATTTTTTCCGCATCTCACAATGATATCTTCTTTTGATCATTCTGAGCAGCCCTTTCAGCCTGCAGCTACGCCAGCTAGTGCTAATGCTTTGGCTGGTTGGATGGCAAATGCCGCCGCTTCTTCATCCGTTCAAGCGGCTGTTGTGACTGCCTCATCCATTCCAGTGGCCCCTAGCCAAGGTTAGCATTTACCTAAGCTACATGTCCTTTGAACAGTGGAATTTGAAATTGTAAACGGAGGAGGATGATGATCGATGGTTGTGATTAAAAGAGCTCCTACTTGTTATAGATCATATTAGATTTAGAGCATCGTATGCAATCGAAGAAGTTAGTGTATAATTTTTGTGTGTAGTGAATGAATGGTGACTTACTGACTTGTGATTAATATTACTGTTTCATTTTATTGGGTGGGAGGTGGCGAACATAATTTGAAGCTCTTTTCAGAGATGTTACCATATGAATATGATTTGTATTCTTCATTGATTTAGGGTTTAATTTAGGGTTTCTTCGTCCAAATCCACTGAATAATAGTTTCCAAAATCATCCACAATTTATGTATTTTTATGAAACTGCCTGGAACTGCATCCCGCATTAAGTAAATGAATTGTTGTTTATGTTAGAATTTTAATTTTAATAATATTTTTTTCATTAAAAAATGAATATTCTAAGATTAATTTGAGGCCAAATTAAAAACTAAACCATTATTAACTCCAGTATGCAAAACCCCTTGGAGTGGTATTGAATATAGAAAACTACATGGGTGGTTGGAAAAAGAAGGTAAAGTAGAGTTTATTTTTGACAAAATAGGGAGACATGCATATGGGTGATTTTGGACAACCAGTGCTGCAAGAGCTGCCCTGGAGCACTGATTTTCAGAATGATCAAGTCATCAATTTGACTTCTGCTTACTCTGTTTTCTCATTTCTTCCATTCTGACTTTCTGAGCTAAAAATGTACGTGTTCTCTTTGATAGTTCCAATCAAACGTCCAAGAACACCGCCAACAACACTTGGCATGCTTGATTATCAGAATCCTGATCATGAACAGCTGATGAAACGCCTACGCCCTGCTCAATCTGTTGAGGAGGTAACTTTCAGATTTATTTGTGCCTTAAATTTTGAGATTTTATATAACTGTAAGTTGTGCATGTGTTAAGAAAATGAATTGTATATACACTTGTTATTGACCTTGTTTTTTGTTCTTTTGGCTTTGCAATCAGGTTACGTATCCAACGCCTCGCCATCAACCTTCTTGGTCATTAGATGACCTACCAAGAACTGTGGCTTTTACTTTGTCCCAAGGCTCTGCTGTCACAAGCATGGATTTCCATCCCTCTCACCACACATTGCTTCTTGGTATGAAGCCTACTTCATTGTTGATTCCAGCTGTTTACTGGTGCTCCTTTTTGGTTTCTTGATCTAATTTTAAATTTGATTTTGATTAGTTGGTTCGTCTAGCGCTGAAATCACTCTTTGGGAGGTTGGAGTACGTGAGAAGTTGGTCTCAAAGCCATTCAAAATTTGGGACATGGCCACATTGTCTTTGCAATTCCAGGTTATTATATGAAATTATTGAATATGTTTCATCTGGTACTGTGTGCGTCTTTTTGGGTATAGTATTTCTTTGAGCCTGGAGAAAATTTTCTATTTTTCACAATTAGTAATTTAGGGTTGCCTGCGAGATCCTTTGTTGGGGGAAATTAACCAGGGGCAGGAGAAAAGCTTAAAATGGGTGCATGGTGCTGATTGTGGCTTTAGTATTTCTTTACTTTTAATCAATCCCGTGTTCTTGAACTCAGACTTGAACAAGTCCTGTCCCTGGAATTTAATGATTGTGACTACAATTGCTTTACAGGCTTCCTTTGTTAAAGATACAATATCAGTCAGTCGTGTAACTTGGAGTCCCGATGGAAATTATGTGGGTATGTTCACTAAAACTTCTTTAGGTCTTTTTTTGATTTTGTTTGATGGCATTGTATAGTCTGAATTTGATTGTTGTTTCCATGTTTATTCCTCATTTATGTCTTGATTGGCAGGAGCTGCATTCACCAAGCATCTGGTTCACTTGTATGCTTATACTGGACCCAATGATCTTCGACAACATGTCGAGGTGATTGATTATTTTGCTGCTTGGTTTAACCTAACACTGAACGATTGAATTTAACATCTAGTTCATTGTACTTGTAGATTGATGCTCATGCTGGTGGTGTGAATGATTTATCCTTTGCATATCCTAACAAGCAACTTTGTCTTCTGACATGTGGAGATGATAAGCTGATTAAGGTGCGAGAGGAGAAAGATGTTGACTTAATCTGAAATTTAGCATACTGGTAATATGATGTCCTTTCTCAAAAAGCTTTTATGGACAGGTGTGGGATTTGTCGGGAAGAGAGCTCTTTAACCTTGAGGGCCATGACGCACCTGTATATTCCTTATGCCCTCATCACAAGGAGAACATCCAGGTATCTATTCAATATCTTTGCAATCATTTTTTAAATGGAAAAGTTTTTCTAAAATTCTAAAAGTGATGATGTCTAAAACGTCAACTGCTGCTAGGAGTTCAGATTGCATTTTATTATTATAACAACCTATGTATTGACTATTTATTTCTCATTTAATTTTATGTATGAACTTTTTTACAATCTATGATTCTGTTCTGTTGTGATATTTAATAATATTCTTTGTGCTTTAATTTCTTCTCAGTTTCTCTTTTCAACTGCAATTGATGGGAAGATCAAGGCTTGGCTGTATGATAATTCGGGCTCCAAAGTTGACTATGATGCTCCTGGACACTGGTGTACTACAATGCTATACAGTGCCGATGGTAGTAGGTATGATTCATGAGAAGTACATTACTGAGCAAAAGATTGAAGTCAGTGTGATCTTATTTTGAAATCTGGACGAATACCGAGTATTTTGTTGTTAAGGACAATTTTTGAGATAAGTCGGTCTCTATTATTGCAGATTATTTTCCTGTGGAACAAGTAAAGAGGGAGAGTCTTTCCTGGTTGAGTGGAATGAAAGTGAAGGGGCAATAAAGAGGACATATACTGGATTCAGGAGGAAATCAAATGGCGTGGTGCAGTTTGACACCACACAGAATCACTTTTTGGCTGCAGGGGAGGATCATCAGATAAAGTTTTGGGATATGGATAATATTAATCTTCTTACTCATTCAGATGCAGAAGGGGGACTTCCGGTTAGTATATTGGATTAGTCGATGACATGGACAATTCCATTCCNGCTTACTTCTCACATGTGTTTCAGAGTCTTCCACGCTTGAGATTCAACAAGGAAGGGAACCTTCTTGCTGTCTCTACCGCAGAGAATGGCTTCAAAATTCTTGCAAATGCTGCTGGGCTCAGATCTTTGAGAACAGTGGAAGCTGCTCCACCTTTTGAAGCACTGAGGTCACCTATTGAAGCTGCGGCTGCTGCTGCTGCGAAGGTGAATTTTTATGGTCTTCTCTTGTTTGAACCATTCAGTTATGGGGAACTCAGGATTCATATTTGTCAGCATAGATTCAACTGTTATCTTCCTAAACCTGGTCTAGAAGTTGTGATGTCACTTCAACCAGGAGACCGAGCTAAGAGAAAACTTCTTCTTTAGTTTGACTTTGGTCACCTATATTTTGGAACTTTGAAGTGTTGAAAACCACAATGATTCCATTTTTGACTTTGGTCTAGTTGTGGGTAATTTTTCAGCTCTTTGCTTCTACTATACTAGAGTCATTATTTAATTGATTTTGAGGTACATGACATGGATGGAACCTTGTTTGCGATGTGGCAATGAGCATATTTGTGTGTATGAGTGACCCGGCAAAATATAACTTTTTGTTTTTACCATACATTTGAAGTTCTCTCTCCATTTATTTATTTATTTTCATTTGATTTGCATCAGTAGAAAGAGAGTAAAATTATTTTTTTTCTCAACTACAAGTACAACTCATAAATGGCATCTTTTTCTTCAGAATGGAGTTGATGCAATGCCAAGAAGCATGGAAAAGGCCAGGGTGGTGGAAAATGCAACTGAAAAAATCAAACCCTGGCAGTTGGCTGAAGTTGTGGAGCCTGTCCAGTGCAGGCTAGTGACTTTACCAGATAGCACAGACAGCTCCAACAAGGTCTGTTTGAATGATCCTCTGAAGTCATGCTTTTCTCCATAGAGCTTTCTTTTTTTTAACTATCTATATGTTGCATGCCTCCAGGTTGCCCGACTTCTTTACACTAATAATGGTGTTGGAATTTTGGCACTTGGGTCCAATGGTATCCAAAAGTTATGGAAGTGGAGTAGAAGCGAACAAAACCCAAACGGAAAGGTAATGGATTGGGTTTATGTTTTCTTTATCCTTAAATAAAGCAAAGTTTTCTGTTAGACTGGAGTGTTTCTGAAATTTTGAGGGTCAAAAGGCCACTGCTAGTGTTGTTCCTCAGCATTGGCAACCGAACAGTGGTCTTCTTATGACTAATGATGTTTCAGGTGTCAACCTTGAAGAAGCTGTACCTTGCATAGCACTTTCAAAGAATGACTCCTATGTAATGTCAGCTGCTGGTGGAAAGGTGTCACTGTTCAACATGATGACATTCAAGGTTTGGATACTTTTGATTTGCAAATTGCACTCAACTTCCCTCTTTTCCTGAAAAGCTTAACCATGAACAAACAATTTTTTTGCATTTCCAGGTTATGACAACATTCATGCCGCCTCCACCTGCTTCAACATTCCTGGCATTCCATCCCTTAGACAACAACATAATAGCCATTGGAATGGAAGACTCAACTATTCACATTTACAATGTTAG
Organism: Mesembryanthemum crystallinum; assembly: GCA_030267885.1. Classification (NCBI taxonomy): domain Eukaryota; kingdom Viridiplantae; phylum Streptophyta; class Magnoliopsida; order Caryophyllales; family Aizoaceae; genus Mesembryanthemum; species Mesembryanthemum crystallinum. The sequence goes on along the minus strand of BSSO01002173.1, from coordinate 10,455 downwards.
AGTAGATGAGGCAAGTACTTCCAGATACAGAGTGACCATGTCTCTCTCAACATTTTTCCAGATATCTTATAGTTGTCTTCACTTGTTTCACGTTAGGTTAAAACAAAACTGAAAGGCCATGTGAAGCGCATAAGTGGTTTAGCCTTCTCCACCGTTCTTAACATCCTAGTTTCATCTGGCGCGGATGCTCAAGTAAGTCCAATTTATTCTTTTTGAAATGTTGAAGCTTTTGATCGTTTCTTTTGTGATAGATTTTGGAAAAATTATTGAGTGAAAATGAAGCAAACGGATTTTCCCATTTGTGTCGTTGGGAATTGCTAATCATCCTGATACTTCTTAATTTTAATATCATGTCTCTTCTGCTGCTTTGGGTTGTGAGGGTAACTGGTTCTACTTGGGCATTTGCTAATCTTCCTTGAGTCCAGAGCATAAGCATTCTCTGTCATGAAACAGGAAATGTGTCACAAATTTTAATATTTAATTTAGGGTGAGAAAATGTGTTATATACTACATTACTACTCGTGAAATATAACATTAGGCACATTGTAACTCGAAATTTCTGATAAGGGTCACTTTCATACTTCTGCAAACTAACTGAAGGCGTATGCTATTTGCCTCAAGGAAATTGTCTTTATCTCCAAGACTCTTAATAGAAAAGATTTCTGCAGCTTTGTATCTGGAGCATTGACACCTGGGAAAAGAGGAGGTCAGTTACAATCCAACTTCCTGCTGGGAAGGCAGCTGTAGGTGATACTCGAGTCCAGTTTCACTCAGACCAAACCCGCTTGCTCGTGTTCCACGAAACACAGCTTGCAATATATGATGCATCTAAAATGGAATGCGTTCGACAGGTATAGCAATTATCAATGTGCTTTTCGCTATGTTTGCTCTATGATTCCCAGTGTTGATCCTCTTATGTCTGCTCCAATATCTTATGCAGTGGGTCCCCCAAGATGCACTGTCTGCACCAATATCTTATGCAGCATACTCATGCAATAGTCTGCTAATCTTTGCTACATTTTGTGATGGCAACATCGGAGTTTTTGATGCTGATACCTTGAAACTTAGATGCCGCATTGCCCCTTCGGCATACCTGTCACAGGCTCAGTTGAATGGGTAGGTGAATTACATATATAATCTATCTGCTTTGATGCTGTCGTTTTACATGCTCATCATCTCAGTGTGAATTTAAATTGAATTCTACATATCATATTGCAAATAATCCAAGATGAATTCATTTGAAAATTGTCATTTTGAGGTTTTTTGGTGGGATTGGTACCTATGTTACTCAGACTCGGCTACAAGTGTCGATCACGGATACCTGTCTAGGTGTCGGACTTGTCGTTCTCGGAAACTTTTAAGACTTTTGGGGCTAAAATGAAGTTTTAGGTACCCATACCAACGTTGTGAGGATCCTCTCGACACTGGTTCTTGAGATGCAATGAAGAGTCCGAGTAACATAGGACCGACTTGTATTGACTGTTATAAAGTTTCATGGACATTGTAGCCTATAGTGTACATTTGACATCTTGGGAGGTGTGAATCTCTTTCTGAATTCACATCTCTAAGGTTTTGTGCCAGGTATGACAACTTGATTTCGGCAACTTTCTTGCTTATCTAATATGTTGTTTTCCTCTACTGGTGTAATAGGAGCCAACCCGTATACCCTCTAGTGCTAGCCGCCCACCCGCAAGAGCCCAACCAGTTAGCTGTCGGGTTGAGTGATGGAACAGTTAAGGTGGTTGAGCCGATCGAGTCAGAAAGCAAGTGGGGAGTGACTCCGCCTGTCGACAATGGGATGGTTAATGGTAGGGCAGCCTCATCCTCTGCCACAAGCAGCCATACCCCTGATCAGATTCAAAGATAGGAGGACTTTCAACACCCCCGTGTTGTTTGTACATGACAGTCCACATTCTTTATTGTCTATTTACGCAGCGTAGACCTTAGGTTTGCAAATCCTCAGATATGTTCTCTCAGCAAAAGGAAGAAGCACTTATTAGTGGTTAGACATAAGAATTGGTTAGACAGGTGTATTCTTGTATCTTATCATTGTCTTGTCTAATTGAAATTGTACTCAGAAACTCTGTATTTTGATAAGTGTATATTACTACCGCCTTCTCGGTCCATGTCTTGGCAGACTTCATTGCTGAAATTTCCCACATGTTTTGAGCAAATTGTTTGACAAAGGTGGTGAATGTAAGAGTAATAATCTTTTTGCCATATGGCTTATAAATGAGTATTGCAGTATTTTTCACATTCTTTTATTTATTTATTTATTTATTTACTTTATCCCCTTAAGGGCATCGGATTTTCTTTATAGATCAAGGTGTAATGTTCATATCCAAAGGCTAATTACAGTAAACATTGCCCGTCTTATGATGTGTGGATGAGTAATTAATTTGTGTGAAGAACATTCAGAAAACTACTATTCATTTCAATGATAATGGTTATAACTTATAACTCTCTAGTGATAGATCTTATTACAATAATTTTCATAAAAGTCTATTTCAACAACTGAAAATTTACTCATAGAAGGAATAATAGGAACAGATAATCATGTGCCCAATCTAAAGACTAAACTGAATCGAACAAAACATAATAAATTAAACCTTTAAATAAATGAATAATAATATGTGAGAATAAGAGTTTTTTTTTTTTCCTTTTCTTTTTTTAACCTTGGCGTATGTTCACATGGAGGAGGTAAGTCGCGAGATGTCTTTTTAACTGCGATCCACGATATTAACCTTATAGATCCGCCCTTCGTCACTACACTATATGTCTTGGGGGCGAATAGCTGAATACCGAAGTAGTAGTAACAAGCTAACAACAAAATGAAAGCATTTCTTTTGACCTAAACACCCAACAAGCCAATCCCTAACGAGAGTAACGGGCTTAATTAGAGACTATACTCCTACTCACTACTCCATTTTGAAGCTATTTGAAAAAATAGACGTCCAACCGAAAATCTGGAGGCCACCGCCATTGACCATAGTCATTGTAAAAACCACGCGAGGGGACGAGATTCTAGAGAGAGAGAGAGAGAGAGGACCGTGCTAGTTCATCCCCAAACCCAGCTGTGCTTCAAATTAGGGTTAGGGTTAGGGTTTAAGGGGGTCAGCCATTTTCATCAATGGCGAATCGTACGGACCCGACGGCGAAGAGCATAAGGGGGACGAACCCTCAGAATCTGGTGGAGAAGATCGTTAGGTCGAAGATCTACCAGAACACTTACTGGAAGGAACAATGCTTCGGTCTCACCGCCGAAACGCTTGTCGACAAGGCTATGGAGCTCGACCATGTTGGTGGCACTTATGGTGGCAATCGGAAACCTACGCCTTTCATGTGTCTTGTTATGAAGATGCTCCAGATTCAACCTGAGAAGGATATCGTTGTGGAGTTTATCAAGAACGAGGATTATAAGTAAGTTACAGAGTGAGAATTTCTTCATTTGCTTCGTTTTTTTGATTTTGATGCTTTGTTATCTTTGTTGAATTGAATCTGATTTGTATTGAATACGCAAACCATGTAACTTAGAGGCTAATGATGATTTTGAATGTCTTGGATATGTTGCTTTTGGTCTCTGAATTTAGATTTGGTTATCCTTAGAATGTAGGTATGACTTTAGTTAGTCGGAATTTGTTGATTTTTCTGCACGAATTTACTATGGAAAATACTTCTTTCTGTAGTTATGTAGAAATCTGAGCAGAGGCATGGGATAGCGTTGTGAATGCATTGGTACGTGGTAGCTTGTTGGTTGGAGGCTGTAAATCCTTGAAAGAGAAAAATTGAATTATATATCCATGTATCAGTAGATAACTGATTCAATTGTATATAAAGTAATCTGAACTTAGTATGTTTGTACCTGAAGTAACTCCAATTGTGTGGAGATATGAAGTTTTAAAGCGATTTTTAGGTTTTTGTTAGTATGATGATGAAATACAAGATGGATGTTGAAGTTGATGAAATATTTGATTATGTTAAGTTTGCTACAATTAGAAGTCGGGAATATTTTCTAAAAGAAAGAGCTATGTTAGATTATTCATCAATCTTTTTGGGCTCATTTAGAAGGAATAAAACCATCACCCTCTATTGCAATTCCAATGCAGTGTTATGGACCTTATGGTGGTCATCTGTTTTCTTTTGTTATTTTGTTTTTGTGGTGATTGGGGGCTATTGTAACTGCAGGTATGTGAGGGTACTTGGGGCCTTTTATTTACGACTTACTGGTACAGATGCTGATGTCTACTTGTATCTTGAGCCTCTTTACAATGATTACCGGAAGCTGCGGAGGAAGCAGCCTGATGGACGTAAGTTTACTACTATATAACATTTATTAATTGCCCACCCCTTTCCTTTTGGATTTTTATTTTGATTACCGCTAATTTATTTGTCTATTAACAGAGTTTATGCTAACTCACGTGGATGAGTTCATCGATGAACTTCTCACAAAAGACTATTCTTGTGATATTGCTATGCCCCGCATGAAGAAAAGGTAACACATCATTTAACTCAATTGTTCAATCATGTTTGCATTTATGGTTTCATATCTCTGTTGTGTGTAAGGATTGCCTTTGTCTTGGTGTTTGAAGTGCTTTTTTTAGTTTGTTTCGGTTGTTGCTGCCGACATCTTCCTGACTCCCCCCCCCCCCCAAAAAAAAAGAAAACAAAAAATTTGGTTATTTGATAATTGTTTTTATATGTGGTTTTCCATTCATGATGTTATGCAGTGGTAGTCCCACATCAGATGTGTGTTTGGTATGATTATGTGATACTAAAGGCCTCTTGGCCGTGATGTTATATCTTAACTTGCTTATTCAATGTAATGCAACTCAGAGTATGATGTTACAAGGTGCTTTTGATTGAGAACTGAGTTCTGCAGGTTTCTGAAGTTTAATTCTATCTTCGTAAAGTGAATATCTGCTGAAAGCTGATTAATGTCTTAACAATATTGATTCATCTTTCACCTTGATTGCTTGCAGGAAGAAATAATATTGTGATAATTTTTTTCCTTTCAATTTATGCTTTCAAAGTTTTTTCTTTAAGCTCCATTTTGAAAGATACGAAGGGGAGAAAAAAAACTTAGCATAAAAAGGGTAGCCTAGTAGTTGTGCCATGTGTGATTTATAGCGAGAAAGGTCAGGTTTCAGTGGGAACTAGACTACTTGGTTGACTATGAGTTACCTAACTGACTTGTGAATGGAAAAACTACAATCTTGTGCATTGTGATGGCAGCTTGATGATGTGTTTTGGAATGTCATTTGGAGTCGTAGTTGTTTGATGTGGGATACTGAAGAGAAAAAGAAAAATTGATTGTGTACGGCTCTGTCCGCGAAGGAAGGATGAGGTGGTAGGTGTCTAATATTTAATGTAGGTTAGCTAGGAGCCCAGGACTACAATGTGGCAAGCCATTCTTCATGTAAAAATTTGGAAAATTATATCTGCAATAATTTTTGCAACATGCTCTTCTACTTGCAGGAAAGTCATTAAATTATGTATGTCATCCCAGAAACATATAGGCAATAAGCCTGCTTAAACCAGCATTATGAACTCTTATTATCTGATTCTTTGAATTTTTTTTTTTTGTAATTGTGACTCGTGTCTGTTTGGAAAATCATCAAGCAGATCTTGTAGTACATCTTCTCCTTCTCAGATCTATTTTGATTTGCATTAAGGTAGTCCCTAACTCTCCAGTTCCTTGCAAACAGATGGAATCTTGAGTCTGTTGGAACCTTGGAACCTAGAAGAAGTGTCTTGGAAGATGATTTTGAGGAGGAGGAAGAGAAGGAAGAGGATGAGATGGATGTAGATGTTGATGATCATGAAAAGGTTCAAATGCACCTCTTTACTATTGATTTGTTTTGCGAATGTGAGGTGTCAATTTTTGCTCTATCAAGATCACTTATATTTCTTTAACAACAGGATTATCGTGGTAGAAGTCCTGTGCGAGATAGGGATAGGAGACGTGATAGTCACAGATACAGGTTTGTGATTGAGATGTTAATTGTTTTAACCCCTGCAATCTATGTGTGTCATGTGCATTTGGATATTATATTGTGCTGTTTATGTAATGTTATTCTATTATAAGTAGTTTTATATTGCCATCCTTGTACACAAATGTCAAATAATTATATAAATTAGCCATGTTCCCTGGCTTGGTGGATGTATATCCTTTGGTCAGTATGTTGCAAGCTATTCAATTAAATAGCCGAGTGCGTTTTAATTGGATTCTACCATGATTATTACTTTGTAATATATGATGTATCTGCAAATTATATGTCCTTTCTACTGTACAATGCCTACTGCATGTGTAGTGAATATCTATGATTAAATAGTTCCTGAGTACTCTTATCAATACAATATCAGCTTGCTCTGCAGTAGTACTTAACACGGAAGCTGTTCCCCTTATATAATCCACAAATGACACTAATTCTCACACACGCATACACGGATACATAGATAGAAATTTATTTACTGCGGCAAGAGTTGCCATGCAGTAGTTTTGAACAGCTTCCTATAGAAACATTCGATGACCCTGCCAGGTTTCTCTGCACTGGCAGTGTGCAGGGAGAAGTATGATGGGTCACACATTTTAAATTGTTACTGTAGCCATGTTTCTGAAACATGAGAGTATTGCTTTCATCTCTTGCTGTTTTTTTTCCTCTCTCTCACCGTAAGCAACTCAACTGTTCGCAGTGCAACGTGGTTATGTAATTTGTGTTAATGAAGAGACTTAAAGTATGTATGTTGTTGATATTTTCGTCTTTTTGTTCACTTAGAGGTACAAACTATGACCGCGATTAACAGAAAACAAATATTCATCATGAAGTGCACTGTTGGGTGTCCCTAATGGGGCACCTAACGATTTGCCTTCAACAAATTGTCGAGTGTCTGTTAATTCTAGTATGATTCAAAAGTTGTAATGTATCATCTCTTTGCACATTCTATAGATTTCTTTCTGCTGTAAAATGCTTATTGCATACGGAGTGAACCTGATTTATTATTAAATTGTTCCTGAGTATTATTATATACTGTGTTGTGCACTAGTAGTTAACACGGAAGCTGTCCCCCTTTTACAATCCACACATGACACTAATATTCACACACGCACACATGGATACATAGATAGATAGATAGATATAGACAGATATAGTGACGTATATTCACCGTGGCATTAGTTGCCATGCAGTGGTTGACAACAGCTTCCTATAGTGACGTTCGATGACCCTGCCAGGTTTCTCTGCACTGGCAGTGTGCAGTGAGAAGTATGATGGGTCACACATATCTTAAATTGTTACTTTAGCCCCATTTATCTGAATTTGTGTTAATGAAGAGACTTGAAGTATGTCTTCTTGATATTTCTTTGTTTTTTGTTCACTAGGGACAGAGACTATGACCGTGATTATGACCGCGACTATGATAGGGAACGGGGAAGAGGGCGAGATAGAGACAGGGACAGGGACAGGGACAGGGATAGAGATAGAGACAGGGATCGGGATCGGGATCGTTATCGCATCAGAGATGAAAAGGACTATGGCCGTGACCGTGACCGGGAAAGAGAAGGTAGGGAGAGGGATAGGCGTGATCGTGATCGTGGCAGGCGGAGGAGTCACTCAAGGAGTCGTAGTAGGAGTAGGGATCGCAAGGACCGTGATGGTGACCATCGTAAGAGGCATGGTCGGAGCCCTAGCCCTAGAAGACGCGGTGATGAAGAGAATGGTGGTGCTCGTGAGGAGTCCAAGAAAAAGAAGAAAGAGAAGAAGGAGAAGAAGGATGATGGCACAGATCACCCTAATCCAGAAATTGCTGAAGCAAACAAGCTTCGGGCACAACTTGGGCTGAAACCATTAAGACCATAGATGTACATAGCTTGATTCTTGGTTGTTTCGAGCTGTTTATGATTTGGAAATGTGAACATGTACCTTCCCATATGCTAAAGAAGATGTACTCAGCTTTTCATGTCGGGTTTTACACCCATCTTTCTATTGTTTTACCATCTTCTCATGTACTCAGCAGAATCTCATAATTCCAATTCTACTGATTACAATCTTTTCAAGGGATTGTTTCACTAATGCCATGTTTTTCTTTAATCTATCAAATGTCGTGCAATTCATTTTTCTGATTTTAAACGATGGTAATATGGTCGAGCTCTTGTGAAATAGGAACACTATGCGAGCTGATACGCAGCAACTACAGCTGCAGTGTTCCATGTAAGGCGAAGTACTGGATTATCTGTTTCATTTGTTATGCTAGTCAGAATATGATTCTCAAGGAGACAGAAAACTTACAGTTCAAACATAAGTTGGCTTTACTAAGTTAACAGAAAACAAAACACATAAGTGCTGGGAATTTCCAGGAACTTGCCTATATAAACCATATCTATATATCTATATATATGTTACTGAATTGAGCTAAGCACAAATCTTCTCTAACCAGCAAGATTTCCATCAGGTACCAAAACGCCATTTTTGTCGTAACGAAGACTCCCATTGAGAGGCCTACACTTCTCCCCCATCAAGATCTTCTTCTTGCAGAGTTCGAATCTTTTCTCGCTCTTCTCTCTTTTTATCTTCACAATCCCCTTGATCTTCAACCCTCCTTTCAATGATTTGTTCCTACTTATCCTTTCTCCATTCACTGTAAGCCTCGCAACATTACCAACTTTGACACGAGTATCAGAATCATGACTAGTAACATTACAAGGAAGCATATTTCTTCCTGATCTTCCCTTGCTGGATCTTGATTCGATGATTTTCGACCTCTTTTCATCATTCGATGTACTCTTGTGCGATTTACCCTTGTCCGACAGTTGTTTAGCCAAATACGGCCTATGATCCTTACGTTGTCGTTCCTGATCACGAGATTTGTTGCTCTTAAGGAGGACAGACACAATGGAGCTTACTCTCCTAGAAATTGGTATGAACTGCATGAGAAGATGCTTGTCAATCCTAGTCATTTTCCCTCTCCTTTCGTCGCTAACATTTCCGAGATCATTGTAGCTAGTACTATTGCCATTCACAGTGCTTGCCATCGAAACCGAGCGTTTGTGGTGGTGGTGCTGCTGCTGCTTCTTCTTGAGGGTCTTGAGGAAAAACTTGGGCATGAAACTGATGTTTTTTGGGTGGTTTGGAATGGTGGAAATACTGCGAGAATGTGAGAGGACTGTTGGTCTTGATGGGTTCTTGATATTGTTCATTTTTGAGGAATTTCGATCCATTTTTCTTCTTATTAAAAGAGAAAATGTTGAGATGATGGAGCCTAGAAATTGGGAGGATTTGTAGGGAAGAGGGGGAAGTGGTGATGATGGTGGATAAAGCCACTAGTTTCTAGTTTTTCAGTTCTATAACGTTTATATTTTCTAATGAGATGTGAAAAAAGTACTAGAAAAAAATCAAGTGGGATTTTCACTCTTATTTTGTATTCTATTTTAGGAGATTCTATTTTTGGTTCTTTCTCGATGGGGGCTCTTGATTTTGTGACCCAATTTGGTATCAAATATGTTTGGGGGAAGGAATGAAAGTGCTAATAATGGTGTTAAAATATTTTCGGCAATTTACACCAAAAAAATACAATATTTTCGGCAATTTATCACTCCAACCTCATGAAATCATATAGCAGTATGAGATTATTTGGTGTTATACATAAAGGCTGTTTTTTTTGATACATTGTATATGAGATCGTTTGAGATATAGTGTTCTACATACATTTCACTTGGCTTTCGTAACAAAGATTTGAGTGAAAAATAAGAAATGAACATTTTTCTTTTTAGTTTTTAAACCACTATTTCCATGACTATATATATATATATACCTTGTGCTACATAGAATAATTTGGGAGTCACTTTATTAACTGCATCATCACGATAGACTCTAAAATTATGGCCATAATGCCCCTAAACCACGCCCAAAAAGGAAGAATTTCTATTTGTCCATACTAAAATTAAAGAGTCATGGCCCATAGCATCGATCATGAACATTAATTAACGCAAAGAGTCATTATTAGTGCAGAGAATCTAAAATATAATTGAAACGTTATGAAATAATAGCTCATGATCCATGAACATAATTTTGAGATTAAAATACTTTTTTTTCCCTCCCCATTAAACTTCAATGTTAGTGCAAATAATTCTAAATGGAAGGTTAAAATATTTGTGGCGTAATGTTGATCATGAGCATTAATTTGTGACATAACAATTTATTTTTTTTTCTTTTTTTTTTTTTTGAGATGTTCACTACAAGAGGAAAGAATCCTAATAAAATCACAATTGATGCTTTAGATCTTCAATCATATAATTACACAATACTTTTCCCACTTGGAAGTACTCCCTCCGTTTTTTTATATGACGTTTTAGATTTTCGTGTCCAAGTTTGATTATTAAATTGTGAAAAATTTACTTTGATTCACAATATAAAAAAATATTGGTTGGATTCGTATCGAAAAGTATTTTCATAATATGTA
>BSSO01002172.1:0-20269 GCA_030267885.1 Mesembryanthemum crystallinum | reverse complement strand
GTTGAAACAAAGAAATATACACTACAAACATTCAAAGTAATAACCCAATAACATGAATTTAAATTTGAGATCTTACCTAGTCGAGCTAGTCGATTGACCCAACTAGGAATAGGCTTTCCAGTTAAACGTATACAGAGATCATTGCAGAAGTGGTTGCAATTCTTGCTAATGAGATGGTAACTATTGCCCGAGTACTCTTTAGATAGTTTCTCCATCAACGTGCGAACCTCTTTACCACCTAAGTCTGTTCTTCCTATCAGGATTGATTTTCTAAATGTGAAGCCCGGGCATTGCTTCGGTTCCACTTCAAAGACCCCAGTTGTGTCATGGTCATGTGCACCAAATGCATATTCAACTCCATGCACTAGAAAAATTGAGCATAATTCAGTCTAAGAACCCATAATTTACCATTCTACAAAAGAAAGAACTGAGATATGATGCCACCAAGCAAATAAAAGACTAAAATATGAACTATAGGACCAGTTGATATAAACAACCACTTGCATTAGCAGCGTATGGAACCAAATGTTAATTTTTAATCATGTCATGGACAAGTTAATAGTATATTTTCCTCCTTGACAACACAAGAAAAACTATTAGTATATATTTTCAACCACTACTTAAAATAACAAAGGAAATAACGGCTAACAAATGAAAATGCACAAAGCTTAACAAAGAGTTTCAAACACTATACAATTCAGTCCAACCACAATTCATTAAGAAATGCAAGAACATTCCCTGAGAAACCTATTCAAGGACTATCTTATGCAAGGCTCTTCCATATAACTAAAGTATTAATGCCCAATTCTTGTATGAAATATGAAACTAGCAGAACCGGACACTCAAATCCAAACTCATACGGCCATATTTGATTCTCATCACTTCGAGGCTATAAGCAGTATCAATTCAGAACTAATATAAGAAAAAAAACAAAGTACTCCGTGGAAACAGCAGGAACTAACACTCGGTTCCACACCTACTACAAGGCAACGCTTGGTTCTTTGTCCTCGACTTTGACTTGAACAACATACTAATTTAGAATATTAAGCAACATACTAATTTAGAATGTTATGCAACATATTTTGACGAAATTTCTCTCATAAACCATTTTTCTAATTGTTTTTTTCTTTTATATTGTTGCTCAGAAATGAAAATGTCAATGACAGTAACTAGTGATCCCATCACTGACTAAGCCAAATTCTCCTACTAAGAAATCCAATTCTACCTGAGAAGGTGACTACACTCATGGCAAGTTCAATTTTCTTCTGATTCTGGTAATTTATTCCAAAGAAAATCTATGTTGCTCCCAACAATGGCAAAATCCAAATCACTGGATCTCAGAATTCCACATCAAGAACGCAGAACACTAATACTCTAATAAAACAATACAAAACCTAATCATTAAAAAAACGCCCTTTAACCCAAAATCTCAAAATTCCCACAACCCAATTTCTGACCCATTACCCTTCTATTGATTACCTACTACTAGTCAATCTTACCCAAAAACTTTAAAAAATACAAAAAGGGCAATTGAGAAAATTCTCAAATTACATTCCAAGTTCAACCAAACACAAACAAACCCACCTTTTCATATCAGTTAGTGACAAACAATACCCAAACAGATCTGAATTTTATAATTAAGTAGCTAAAAAAAAAAAAAAAAAACAGTTCAAAACAGAGAGAAGAGACAGAGTAAGAGAGAGAAACCTTGAACGCCAGAATGGTAGACACCAAGACCAAGCCAGTAAGCGTAGCCATTAATGGGGGTAAGATCATACACATTCAAGTAAACCGGTACTGCCCCAGTCCTCTTCTTCTTCGGCATCATTCTACACAGCATTTTCGCTCTCTCTCTCTCTCTCTCCTCTCTGTTTCTCTCTCTCTCTCCTCTGCAACTCTTTCTCTCTCCTACCCACAAGTTAAATTCCTTGCTTTTCTGCCACCCACAAACAAATTGATACTCCCCAGATAAACCCTTATTTTATGAATGCCAAAGAAAATTCCTTTCCTATCTGGGTTTTTTCCCACTCCTCAGAAAAAATCCTTAATTTAAGAATGGCAAAGAAAATTCCCTTAAAATTTCATGGTGGGTATCAACCCAGAAAAAAATATGAGGAGAGAGAGAGAGAGAGAGACGAGATCGCGATGCCCCGGTGAGCGTCGCAGTCCCCCTGTTGGTCCCCTTTTGTTTCTTCCTCGTGAAAATTGAGAGATAGAGAGGAGAGAGAGAAAGAAAGAGAAAGCGAGCGGAATTGGGGAGCTTTAATAATGGTGGGAAAGGAAAGGGATTAGATTTACGGGGAATAGGGATGCGTTTAATGTTTGCTTTGCTTCCTTACCTGGTATTCATGTCGGTTAGGTCAGGTTCGGATTTAGTATTTTCAAGTATAGCTGAGTCGATTTTTAAATTGAGTTAGAGTGTGTTTAATTTGATTGAAAGTATTTGAACAAAACTGAATGACTTTAACTAAATTGAAAAAATTTAAATTGAACTCAATTGAATTAATAGCGCTGTAGTCTGTAAGAGAAAAAGTATATGGTTTGAATTGAACGACTTAAACTGAACTAGAGTGGGTTCAATTTGACGAAAGTATTTGAACTAAACTGAATGACTTCAACTAAATTGAAATTTTTTACTAAATTGAACTGAATTCAATTGAATGAATATGTAATCTGTAAGGGCATCCACAATGGCAGTCTTAAAGATCTTAAATTTTGTGAAATTTGAGAGTTTTAAACCATTGTGGTTGGTTTAATTCTTAAAGATCTTAAATGGAGTTTTAAGATTTCAAGACTCCTCTTAAGACTCCCAAGTGGACCCCAAATTAGAATTATTGAATTATTTAAAAATTAAAAATGTTGAAATTTCATTTTTGTAAGATGATTATTTAATTAAAAAATAATATTGAATAAACAAAATGAGTGGATTGTTGATATGGCAAAGTCTTAAAAGTCTTAACCATTGTGGGTGTAAATTTTAACTTGGGTCTTAACTAGTAAAATGCTGACGTGGCGAGTCTTAAGAGTCTTGAAAATCTTAACCACTGTGGATGCCCTAAGAGAAAAAGTATATGGTTTGAATTAAATGATTTAAACTGAACTGAACTTAATAGAATGACTTAATGGGATTTGGTAAGATGAAATAAACAAATCTTTAATAGGTTATCGGTTAGACAATGTCTCTATCTATGAGATTTGAATCGGGTTCAGGTCGATTAACCAGTGTTGGGTTTTGATAGGTTTTGAGGTTGGGTATTTGCCAGGTCTAATTCAGAGTGGTTCTATACTTCTATTCTATCCATATCTTGAGGCTTTCTGTCTTTACCATTCCTTTACTCTTCTGCTACCACTAATTACTCACCATTCCCATTGATCCTTTTTCTTTTTTCTTTGTATAAATTTCTTTCCTTATTGGTTACACTAGTCTACTTTTGTGCCCATATATGGTACAGTGTATAGTACAAAAAACAGGTGCATTATTTTGACATATTCAGCTTATCTGTATGTGTAATAAAGAATGGGACTAGTAGTGCATGAGTAAAGCAAACTTTTGTTGACATGGAAAATCTGTTGGTTATGGCAATGTTAGATAGACCACTTGGCCAAGGGGGCACATTCATTATGTGTAGATGGGTGCACAATGCATGGGGTATTTGGACATTAATTCTCAATAAAAACATTATTTCTCGTTTACATAACGTGCTAGGACGGTTATCTCGTTAAGTAGCATTTTTGATCCTAGTGTATAGAATAACAATTGTTTTATAGGGGTTTCACATCATACAAAGAAACGGAGTACTAGTAATTTTTATCAAGTAAATTGCTATTGTGACCCAACCCATCTTAAGCTTAAGTCCAATTACTAATACACATCACTATAAACCAATTCCAAACTTATTATAGACTAAAGCTCTGCTCTTCATATTATTTTCTCTTATATTTATTGTTGATTGTTAATTCTTGTTGAACTTTGTTGATTTTCGTCGATTTTACTGATTTTTGTTGATTCGATTTTGTCCTACTGAGATAGATTTTGATAGTATTTTTTGATTTTTATTTACTATACTGATTTTTGTTGATTTTCACTAATTATATTGATTTTTGCTTAAATCAACAAAAATATTTAGGTGAACAAAGCCTAATTAGGCATCCCACAATGCTTTCACAAGACAATGTGAGAAGGTCATGAGTTGAACCAACTTTACAAGAAGCTTATAGGGTGGACCTGACTGCGAGTAAAAAAGGATGGAGTAGTATTTGGTCATCTGGCACTAAGATAAGATTTAGTATAGATTTTGTAGTTTTCATCAATTTTAGCATATTTTTGACTATTTGACTAATTGAGCATGTTTTTATGCTTGTATGTATCTTGTAGGTCCAAATTTGGAGTTAAAACTCTGACGAAAGGCAAATGGAGACCAAGGTGTGGGAAAATGAGAAGAAAAAATAAGCATTGGAGTTGTTTGAAGTCTTTGTTTAGGCGTGCAACATTGTTTATAGGCACGTCCACATGTAAATGAGGTGGATTTTAGCTTTATTGACAAAACTCGTTTCAACCAGCAAAGAGTTCCACGATAACTTATTTTAACTTGAAAATAAGAGTGCTTAAGGTCATTAATAAGGAATATGTCTAATAATCTTGTCTTCGGGATTTTGGTTTACTTAATGTAAATATAAACTTAACAATCATTTTTTATTAGGTTAGAGGCTTGTCATATTTACAAGAATGAAAATAAAGCGACTCATAACATAACTCAAATCCACATGCAGTACAATGGATACATATTTTGCTATGCAGTTTATTTGGATGAAGCCATGAAGGAAATTTTCATCTGCTTTTTTCGAGGATGTCTATTGTCGGTCGATAACGGTATATGAATTAACTATTTTAGTAACGAGTCTACAGTTGATCATGGATGGAACAATCTGTTAAAACCGGTTTATTCGACATTAAAAAATGGATCAAAGTTTTCTGTGACTAGAAATTTATATATAGGCTTAGCACAAGCCCGTTTATAGGCCCAATAATTGAACAAAAGATCATGAAACCAAAGCTTAAACCCTACATTTCATCACAAGGCCCATTATCTCTCTTTTACGCAAAACTCTAAAACCCTCCATTATCAAACTTCAAAACCCCAGAAATTCAATCAAAACCTTCATTTTTTCCGCCATTGACGAAATCAATGGCTTCCTTCTTCAGATTCTCCAGGAAATCGATTCGTTCTGCATTTTCTCTCTCCAACAAGCTCATCAATGGCGTATTGCTACCTCCTCAAACCCGGAGCTTCGCATCCGAAACGAAGCCCCGATCACCATTTGATTCTAATATTATCAGAATTCTCCGTACTGAGATAGATTACCAGAATGAATATGCACCTCCTAATGCGGTATTATTCTTCACTGATTATCAATGTTTTTTTTTTTTTTTGGTTTTTAAATTCTTTTATTTGGGTTTTTCTTGATGGATTTTGCTTTCAATTTGGGGAGTGGGAACCATAATGATGGAGGATTGAATTTGGCTTTTTGGTTAATTTTTCTGGTTAAATTGTTGTAAGATGATGCAGTTAATGAAACTTGATTTGAAACACAATTTGGAAAATTTGTTTGATTAGGTGAATATGATTAGACATGATTATCATATAGAGTAGAAGCTTGGAGGTGCTGTCAACCTAAGTATTTTCGTTTCTAAGGTCTCCACCTCACATTAATTATTCATAGGATTGGCATAGAAGTCAACTTAGTGTTGAATCAAGATATTGATACTTTCGATTACGATTGAAATTTCCTTTGTTATTTGGGGGTGGAGAGCATTTCCATTGTAGTCGAGGTTTGTTAGGGTTGGTAGTGATGTTCACCATCTCGGTTTGAAGAATCGCGTCACATTGGTGCAAATGTACAATAGCAAATTCATACATGTGGTGTTTGCAAGTAGAGATCAGTGATGGTAATGTAATGAAAAATTGACATTGAGAGTTTCAAATCACTTTGGTAGTGGTTTGCTTGAGGACCTCTGTTCTCCTATTATTTTATTTTGGTTGTAGATGATTAGTAGAATTCTAGAGAGGAACATGAAGTGGGTTGGGAGGATTTTAGATTGGAGTCCATAATGTTGACACCTACTAACTGCATTCAGAGATTATATCAGCCAAAGATAAGCTTAACCATTTGAAGGACATTGAGAAAGTGCTTGAACTGCTTGATGTCATCAAAATGCACGAAAAATGGGGATGAGGCGAATTTACATATCTTTGCCTCTTTTAGATGGGTGTGATTGCATAATTGGCTTCTTACTTATCTAAAGTTTAGTTAGGTGGAATCCCCATTCTACGCCTTCTAGGAGCCCGTGGTTTCTTTGCTTTTTGAAGAGACTTGATGGTTAGAAGAAGACTTACTATCAATTAGGGATCTTTTTCAGAGGTCCCTAGTTTAAGTTCCCTTAGGGCCACTGGAGGTTTTCCTGGCCGTTAACTCCAGGACCCATGGGATTAGTTGGCAAAAGCTCGGATACCCATGTTTTCAAAAAAAAAAAAAGAAAAAAAAAAGAAAAAAAAATCAATTAGGGAGCTAGCACTTAATCTCAGTTATAGGGTTTGCCTCGTCTTTTTTTTTCCTTTTCTGAAATGTGTTTTCCGACAAGTTTTTAATCACTATTAGTTCTAAGTCTTACTTTATCTAAGAAAAGGAAAAAGTATGAACATGTTCTAAGAGACCATTTTCAGTATAGTTGTAGTAGGATATCTGAATTATGAGCCTTCAACCTTTCAGTTGGGGTCAAAGGTGTGTAACAATCCCATAATCTTGTTGAAGGAGTTGGGCTGGCACATGCTAAGGGTTTTAGCTATGATGTTATGCTGCATGCGGTTATTTTAGGTTTTTTCATGAATTGTGGCATATTCGATAAAAGTTAGTCCCTCCGGTCATAATATAAGGTGTATTTTGACTTATTTTTTGTTTCACAATATAAGGGATGCAAATAATCCCAAGAGGTATTTCTTGCTCTTTCCTACTTTACCCCTCTCTTTTCATGATTTTTACTCATTTTTGCTCTCCATTGTGACATTTAATAACTTAGGTATCTTAATCAAATTGCCTTTTCTTTTCATTGCTTTAGTGTTCCTTAATCTGTGTGTTGGGTCAAAAATCGCCTTATATTGTGAAACCGAGGGAGTAGCTACTAATTGATAAGAGCAAGTTGAGTAGGCCATAGTAATTGTTGTTGGATTCTTATGAGGTTGTAACATAGACTGAAATATGGCATAAAGAATAGTTATTGGTAAAACATAGTCGGTAGTCTTTCTTGCAACTGTTCAAAATCCTCAATCTAATATGTATAGCTTTCCCCTTACATTGCATGAATACTCAATTTCTATCCATCGTCTGTAGCAGTTGTTGAAGAAGTTCGGTAATATTAAGGTTATAATCTATTGTTAACTTCTTCCTCTGATTATGCAGCCACCTGCAAGTTTCAATTTCTTTACTGTTGAAGACTGTCCAGGCAAGCAGTTTGCAAGGCTGAGACGCAAGTTTGGTGAGAAAGAAGATATCAAAATTGAGGCCACAATGTTTGATGGCACGCTGTCTCATCCAAAATCTGGGGATGATGAAGATGGGGAGGATATTCGTCTTCACATCAGCTTGGTGGTTGACATATATAAAGGAGAGGGATCTAATGGTTTAGGGTTTGTATGCTGTGCATGGCCAGATGGTCTGGAGATTATGAAAGTGTATAAGCTTTATGGTAATCAAAGTCTAGGCAAGGTTCACATGGGACCTGATTTAAGGTACTCTCACCTTTTCTTGCCGTGATATCTTCATGAATTTGGTGTGATTGTGCTGAATCTCAATAATCATCATGGTTATTATGGTCTTCGATATAATATTTCATAAATCGATTAACAAGTATTTCCCAAAGTGAATGGTTCCTGTGAGGGAAAATCTTGGTCTTTTAGATGGAAAGTCTAAAGACTGATATCCAATTTGGTTCTGCGGCAAACGTTCTTTTTGAAATTTGGATTCGTGGCTGATTTGCCACTCTCTTTCCCGCTCTGAAAGTTCCGAGTATATAATAATGATGGCCATGTTCTAAATGAATATTTTTGTTGTCTGATCTGTTACTATTTGGATCAAATCAGCTTGCATTAGCTGCTGTTTTAGTTTGATTGCAGTTCTTATTGGCTGTGGTTTGACAAGTCTTATATTTCATTTCCTCAGGAAGCTGGATCCCAAGCTTCGGAAGGCACTTCATGAGTACTTGGAGGCAAGGGGGGTTGATGATGAACTTTCTGTTTTCTTGCATCAATTTATGTTCAACAAAGATAAAACAGAACTCCTTCGATGGTTAGAAACTGTGAAGGCTTTTGTCGAGCTATAGAAAGCCAAACTTTTTTGGTGTCCTTCAGAGATTTAATTGTATGGTAATGAAATTGACACCATTCTTTCTTTCTTTTTTCTTTGGCGGTTTGGGGACCCAATGTGCATAGTATGCAAATTATTGCTTTCTAATTGGCTATCTTCCTGAATATTGATGAAATTTGTACATGTTGAAGTTATCTACTTTCATGGACACTGAATTTGTGAACATTTTAGTCAGATTTAACATTGCCAAAATTAGCAAAATATTGGATGGCTGTGTGGTGTATTTTTCCTAAATACTGGATTGAATTTCATGAGCCATTAGGGTAGGATCACACTCGGCAGTCTATCTGACAGCTAGTACAAAATTTTAGCCTGAACTTTCCCATATTTATTCTTGTTTCGCTTTAATGAGGGTGAAGATTCAGTATACTTGACCCTACCTTTTGGGAGCTGGTCAACTGCGTAGTTGTTGTACTACTGATGTTCACGAGCCATGGTGACATCAGATATGTGTCCAATTCTGATTCTTTGAGAATTCTTCTCATATCTTCAAGGACTTCTCCCTGTTCATAAGGAGGCTCTTCCTTCAAGCTATTGTAGATACGTTAGCTTTTGACAAACTAGGAAGTGGGTGGCAAACACTGTTACAAGGCTAATCCTTTGTAAGGCTGCTTATCACATTGCATCTCTAACATATATGTTTTGGAGAAGTTTCTCTCACCAGGAGAAGACTGCATATCTCTTTCTAAAATGTCGTCAAACTTGTTACCCTAGTTTAGCTGAGTTGATCAGCGTAAGTTTCTCTGCTTGAGTTAAAATGGAGTTGCTAGGCCTTTTAGTTGGAGTCAGTGAAGCTTGATGTTGTAAATGACAGATGTTCTGCTGAGTTAGTTGATGGGTTGTTTACCTTGGACTAATTCTAATTGACCAGGATGTGTCAATTAAAATGTGTATTCTTTAACCCATGAGGCCATGAAAATTTGAATCGATGTCCGAGCATGTGACTCAATTGATTTGACCTGCAAGAATTTCTCTATGATCTTCTGTTAATTCCCTTTTCTCCCCCTCTTTTGCTCTATCGCCCAGATGAGCGCTTTTGTTATTAAGGTCCACTTGTTCTTTATCATTGGTCTGCTAGTCTATTTTAGTTCTAACTTGCTAGCATCAGGTCTATTGATGATTCAATAGTCTCCTTGGTTTTCACTAATTTTGCTAACTTAAAGTTAATAATTGTTGGTTTTCACTAATTTTGCTAACTTAAGTTAATAATTGTTTTTCCAACAGAGACATCAACAGGCTCACTGAGAGAGATTTTGACTTGCCAATTTATTACATAGGGATCTCTGCATTACTTACATAATCAGGGACCAGTTTCCCGATTTCCAGTATTATACAAGTGGTATATGTTAAACTTGAAACTTCTATAGAGTGGGCTCATTTTAGTGTGGGCACTGGGTAGTATTAATCTGAAAGTGTTCGTATAGGTTTCTCTTGTAAGTGTAATTTTGCTAATAAGGTGGTATCGTTGGCATCGTCTTGCAGTCCATTGTACCATTGTTGCTTCAAAGAGGAGAGCTTCTGCTTGATTAATAGACGCAAGATCCGTATGAAGTAGAGAGGAGAAGTCTATTTGATTTTTGCTGGTTTTGCAGTGTTTTGGGTTCTCTCTGTACAGTGAAGGTTTGGTCATCTATAGTTTCTTGAGGAAGATAAAGCAAAGGGATTGCAAAATGGTTCATTATACTTGAATTGCCATGTTAGGCATCTAATTCTAAAATGTTCTGTAGCAGGGAAGTAAATGTCTTCTCGAAAGAAGCTGTGTGTTTATGCAAAGGGAAGTGTTGTGTACAACCCACCCTTCCGGACCTTGCTTTTATTAAAGCTCTATTGGATGGTTGTTACTATTATAATTGGGCAAGGTGCAAATTGTTTTAGATTAGGTCATTTCAACTTGTGATGTTAATAGAGGAGATAAGTGGTGTCCTTTTGCTCTTCTTGAACACATATGGAACAAAAATACAAAATGTATATAGGGGGCCGAAAATAGTGTTTCGGAATAGAAAAGGTGGATAACCCTTAAACTTAGAACGTTTTATGAATTACTTATTACGTCTTCGATTATCAATTACTTGAACCATCAAACAAATTGGACACGAAATTGGGTAAGGATGACCCTAATATGTGTAGATGTTCAGAGAGGCCGGGACGTTGATGGGGAAAAGAGAGAAGAAGCGAGTTATAGAGGAAATTGCTGCTGGGGGGGGGGGGGGGGAAGCGCATGTTGTGCAACAAGTCTAGTGGGCATGGAGTTGTGAAGGTGTAATTGGCATGGTCGAGCCAATTGGTTTGGATGCATAAGTTGATAGTTGTGTGAAAGATCTTCTAGCTTATCTTTTTGGGATTAATTTAGGATATTCTTAGTTTTCTAATGCTATGTACTTCTTGTATATCTGTTAAGGATAATATTTAGGAATATTAGTTAGGTGACATTAGCATAGAAGTTGATATTTTCTGATTCTAGTTGGAGAAGGATTATGAAAGTTGGGTCTCCAAGCCATATCGTTAGCTTATAAATATGGTTGGGTTATAGGCCATTAAGAACGTGAAAGAGCCATAGCTTGGAGTGCTCTACACCGAGGGAGTCACCATGTGACGGGTGTGCTCTTGAGGGTTGATCTCGGGAAAATTACTATGCACAACAGTAACACTTGTGCAAAGGGAAACACCAATCTAGAGGTGATTATTGTGAGTGTTAAGAGTATTGTCAATATTGTAGTTGAGATATTAATAATGCAACTTTATTGGGTTTCGAGTTTTCTCGGTTTGTATATTTTACTTTAAAAATTGTGGACAAATTCTTGTTTGAGACGTGTCTCAGCGAAATATTAGATGAGACGCATGAATAATAAGGGTTTGTGGGTTGGGCCTAGATCCACTTATTGAACTTGGGCTAGGTGGTGACTTCACTGAGACTAGTCTCATTAGAGACAAGCTGAAAATTGTGTTGTTTTTCCTTCCTCATTGCTATGATTTGTTTGGTTGGATGGACTGCATAATTCCCTAACAGTTTAGGATGACAAATTTGGGTTGATCACAATCTCTTCACTAAAAAGATGAAAATCGCCAGTCAATGGTTTGGATTAGAGACAAAATAGGCAATCATATTAAACTAAAGGCATAACAATATAGTTCCTTACCCTTTTAAATGTATCTATGGCTTTCTAATAATAACTCTACGATGTAATCTTTGCCTCGCCCCTCAATAGAAGCCCAAATCTCAGAGCATATGTTATCGAGTCGTCGATCCGAAGTTGTACTCCTACTTCTTCTTTTCAGCTTTAAATAGGCAGCAATACTTTGATTATTGATTGTTAATAGAGTTTATTTTCTTTGCAGTGTTTATCTGTGTTTGCCTTTGTCTCTGCGTTTATATGGACCTCCAAATATGTATATTCTGATGCCAACTAAAAGGAATGAGGTCCTGCATGTCCTTTTCTTTGTTTTATGAGCTTATTCCTAGCACTTGATGAAAAGAAAAGAACGCTAAAAACATGGCATATAAACGGTAATGAAGTGTCGTTTCTGATGTATGGCTGGTACAACTGAGTTTGTATAGGCCTCATCTATATATGGAGTTCTGTTTGTATGAACATGTCTTGTATAATTTGATTTCTTCAATTGTGAAGTAATATTTCTTGATCGTTTCAACCGATGGAATGAAGTTTAGTGCCTTATTATCTCCCTTAATGAATACCTTCTTTTTAAGAATGTTTCTGCCGATAATGGAAGACATAGATTCAATTGCTTACGCAGCTCATCTAAGTTGTTACCTCTACACATCAACTGCTACATGAAGATATTCACAAAACCTCAATTGCAAAAAGCCAAATCCTTTTCTGTTTGATTTGTTGTATTTGCTTTTGTGTCCTTTTGCCAATAATAGAGTTATAAATTAGGTATCTATTCTAGATAATTTAATTTTTCTTATTATATTACAATCATTTTCATAGGAATTCATTAGTTGATTGGGCCACTTTGCTCTTAGTTTTGGTACACTATCAGGCTTGTATGTCATTCCCTAACCTAACTTAGATTAAGGTAAACCATGGTTTACTTTATAAGTCCTTATCACTATTGTTTTTTGTGCTTCTTAGATAAGTTCTTAGCCTTCTATATGGTTTCTGTTTCAGTCTATTGGGATCCTGATTGTTTTAGTTACCTGCGTTAGCAGATATTTATAGCTAGACTAGTGACCCCAGGCTTAAATCATACTTGTAGCCATTCTAGGGAATGTTTGGCGTTCACTGACATTGCTGGATGAATGAGGAATCGACCTGTGGTTTATGTACTGTGCTGGACATTCGATAAAAGGTATTGCAACACTTGGGGGGATGTTGCTGCTTCCGGAAGAGGGACAACTTTTTTTAGTGTTAATCTTCCATCTTTAGGTCAATCCACACCAAATGAAGCTCCAACTTCTGGTACCCGTTTTCAACATAATTAGGTTCTAGAGATAAAAATAGCAAAACATCATGGAGTTCTTTCTCACATCAAGTTGATATGTCAGCTGAAATGCTTTTTAATGATTACAAAGAGAAGAAATTCCTTTCTGTTTTGTCATCTGCCAATATACATAATATCATCCCAGAATAGGAAATAGAGATGCTAAACATATCCCCTAGCATATTATAGCAAACACCCTAATTCTATAAATGAAACGTTTCTGTAGGAGAAATATACTCAGAGCTTGAGGGACAGATCAAGCTTTGATGGATCCTCCGAATTGGTTTTGATTGGATCATCACCACTCCACCAGCCACTGGTGACACCTTCATCAATAATGTTGAACCTACCAGCTCCACCTCTTGAGGATGGTCCAGCTGCTATGCTAGTTTGGTGGGTTTCTGCCACTAGCTTTCCTACTGCTGGTTGTTGTTCAATAGGCAACCTCATCCATCCATGCTGTCCGTACATATTTCCAGACCCAGAAGACAATGTCATATAAGGAGGCTTATGGATCATTGAGTGTACCTGAATTCCAAGAGATCTATTGGGGGGAGAGCCATGTAGAGGTAGCGAAGAGATGTTTGAGTAATTGTGTTGGTGTAAGTAAGGATGCCCAAAAGCTGCTGCTGTTGCTGCTAAGGTTGCTCCTATCCTCTGGTTTCTTTTTGCTATTGTCCTCTCTCGCTTGTGGGCATTTTGGTGTCCGCCTAATGCCTGTGAGCTGTAGAATTTTCTTTGACAGTAATTGCATGAGAAAACCCTTGGTTCACCACATTCAGATGCTTGGGGAGTTTCTGATGAACTCTGAGATGAACCACCCACGTTTAAGCAGTCGATGAGATTGAGTTCTGTGTTGAATTCATGGCATGAATCTTCACTAGAGAGCATTAAATCTATTGGTACTTGAGTCTGAGACACTGTCTCCTGGTCTTGATCTTCTTGATGTTCTTGATCTTCTTTTTGTGCTTGCTTTCCCTCTCTATGTTGTTGTAGTGGCCTATACAGGCATGTTCCAGCTTCTTGGCCAGAGATGGTGCTTGATGTGCCTGAAAGACATGGTTCTGTCTCCATTTGTTCCATAGCTAGAAAGAATTCCTGCTCTGTTACGTGTATTATCTGCCTTTGTGCAAATTGAAGAAATGGATGACCTCTAATCTCAAAGGATTCACTTCTGATATGAACAGTAGGATTGTTGTTTCCTATGAGTGTATAGAGTTTGGGTGTCTCTATGTCAATCTAAGAGATGGAGACTTATTTATTCACTCCACAGACTTTTTTTTTTTAATTGAAACTCCACGTTATGCCTATATCTAATCTAAGGAGCCTATGTCTAATCTACTTTTCATATTTATATATTATTCGCATGGAATATGAATGTGCGCCATTTACTATGCTTTAAATCAATTAAAAAAGAGGGGAGAAATTGTGTACAGTAATGGGTTTGTGTTCTCTAGATAGCTTCCCTCCTATTGGTGAATTGGACCCCATATCAATTGTAAAGATACTTTCGGGCCTGTTCTTTTCGACTTATCTGGATAAGTTTCAGTTCAATCCAGTTCAGATAAGTTTTATTCAGTTCAGTTCCTGCAACTTACTTTTTCTCTCACAGATTACTATTTATTACATTTCAGTTCTGATCATTTTCAGTTCAGTCAAAATAAGTTGAAATGAACACGCCTGAAAGTATCTTTATGTGATGAGACATCTGTCTGTGGTGATTAAGTTTTCTGAAGCATGATATTTGTTTGGCTTTGAACTGAAACTTATGTTGCTTATATCCTCTTAGGAGTTAGATTTCTGAGAGTGATCTAGTTATAGGGGGACAGGGTAACCTTGTACTGAAGATCAGACAATCAGCCAGGGGCAGCTTGTCCCATGTTACTTGGGGTTCTGTTCCTCTTTCAAGTTTTGAGGGGGCACACCACTTTTTTTGGGTGTTCCCTGCAATTATTATTTTGCCACTAACAAGTTTTTTCTTCATTTGCATATTTGTGCAACTGCCCTTACACCAAAGCTAACTGTTAGCCTTTCAGCCAAAAGCTGCTATGAACTCTTTCCCCTTTGTGCTTTGGTGGTACCACACTTTGATGCCTTATAATAAATTCCTTAAAAAGTGATACAGAAGTGATAGAATCCAATCACCTCACAGTCCCCAGCATCTGGAGCCATGGGAAATTACAATAATTAGGGAGTTGATATGGGAGTGTGATCTTGATTTACTTAAGGTCAAGTATTCATATAGTTTGGTATCTGAATCTGTATTAGTTGTTGGCAAAGGTCCCACTGGGAATACTTAGTTGGCTAGTAAGCCCTTGTTCAATGTTTGATGTGGGGGAAGGTCAACTGCTTTGGTCTAAGCGGCTGTGATTGCATTAGTTGATCTTATTACAGGTTAAAATATGGAGGGATTTTGTGAAAAATGAAGGAACGAATTGCTTTTTCTTCACAAGCCTTTATCCCAGTATATTTCTTCTTTTCAGTTTTACCCTGAAACTTTCCTTCTTGCCATGTTTTTATTCACAATGTTGACCATGAAATGAAAAGGAATATCATGTATCTATCAAGACAACATGGTAGATCCATTAACAGATTGAGCTTGTAGTTCCTAATTTATCTTTCCATTTCTTACTTTCCTGTCCATGGTTTTCATCTAGTTTAGGTAGACTGTCTCATGAATCTAGTCATGGGGTGTCAGATGTATGCAATCCCGAATTAGTTCGGTTCTTCAACTTACTTTTTTCTCTTCACATGGTTATTACTTTTTATTCATTCAATTCCTATTCAGTTCAGTTCAACGTGACTCAGTTAAATTGAATAGGACCTGATTAATTGTATGTCTTCTAATCTGTAGCCAGTGTTGTTGTGCATGTGCCATTTCAGATATCTTCCATCCCCTCCCCATATGTTTGTTGGATCTCTTTAAGGCAATCTTACATAATACTGCTCTTCTTTTTCTTAAGACCAGTGACCATGCTGCATAAGAGGGCCTGAGATACACTCAGGTAACTTGTTTTCTTTCTAGTACTTTGAATGATTGATATTTCTTTTCCCCACCCTCTTGTCAGATCATTCATTTTTTTTTTTTCCTCCCTTTTCTGCTTCAAGTGCAGGATTCCATGCATATCTTAAGCTTTATCAATAATGAAGTTAAGAAGAGAAAACGGGGCCGAATCAGGGCACAACACGTGTCGAATGTTAGATGTGGCTTGTCTACTACTACTATGTGCAGTACACGGCGGTGATATATTTTTATCCCTTGTAAGGAGTATCACTCTTTAATAATACGCTCAGATTTGGTATTATATTCCTGGTGTGCAGCATATCATGTTGCATTCTTAAGGTCCCCAACTGAACAGTGATTGCAGATATTTATAACAATATACTCATTTGTTTTCTTTAATGTGCTTATCTTTTTCTTGATGAGTGTCAATTATACTAATCGTAGTGGTGGTTGTACTTGCAGAATGCATCTTCTCTAGTTCTCTTGTCTTCATTTTATTTTCATAATCACTTTGGTGGGAAAACCCATCAGTTTGCACTGAACCTTTTTCATTAACAATAGAAAGTATGTACGTACGTGTCAGATTATTACCCTGTTCTTTTCTCCCTCTCCCAACCCTCTTGCCCTGGGAAAAAAACACACAAATGGTTGAAGCTCAAAAGATCATTTTCACCTTTGTCATAACTCATAACTAATGTGGAAGCGCTTGTATAACAGTATAATTTTATTGACTTTGTGGAAAAATATGTCTTTGCAGCTTGCTTTGTGCATTTGTTACAGTTGACATATTGGCTAAGATTGTTGTGATTACTTGATGCAAGTTATGTCCCCTTCAACAAGATGATGCTTTTTGCTTGTAGAGGTCCTTAGTTTGGGGTTTCTTGTTAAATAGTTAAGACACTTTGGGATGATCCATGATTTCTCGTTGGTTTTAACGTTGTAGGAAGCCAGCCCCGAGGTTAGCTGCTGGATACATAATTTTTCAGTCAGAGGAAACAACTGAAAACGCGGCCCAATGAGGCTATCCCACGTGTCGGCAGGAGATGTAGGTTGTCGTATTTTCGGAGCACAGTGGAGATGACGACAAGTGGCCGACAAGTTAATGGGGGAGTTGAGGTGGAGTTCTCTTCTAAATACTCTCTTAATTGTGATTTTCTATGCTTTATTATTAGTTTAACATAACCAAATCCTTAAAGTAAACCCTTGAGATAAGTATAATCTTAGCTTTTGTTTTTATTATGATTGAAACCGAACTCATGTGACTTTTGCCTAATACCCCACACAGAAAAGGCTTTGAAAAGAAAGAAGAAGGGTGGGGAGGTTGTGAGTGCAGTTTGGCATTTTTGTTGTCACTGGCTTTTGCTATATATATTAAAAACACAACAAAGACCTTAAATGATTCCATGTTGCACAGCTTTGTCTAATCAATTTTAACCAAATCTCTTTATAAGATCTCCTTGTTTGTCCAAATAAAGCGATGCTTGACACCTCAAAGAGAAAACTAGAGAACTTTGATCACTTCCCCAACTTTCTTTTTTTTTTTCTTTTTCCCCCTTCAAAGAGTTCTAACTACTCAAAAAAAGTAGTCTACCTTCATCTTTTCTTTTTTGGTTGGCATGAACTTTCAGATTACTTGAGCTCCTACCTAAACCCACTGTCGTCCTCAACTTTTTTTTCCCTCCCCCTTCTGACTTTCTTTGCCACTTTCAGAACTGTTAAAGATATAGATGTGGTTAGTTTAGCATGGTTTATAACAACCAGTCCAACTACCTTTGCAACACAACCCACTACAATAGAAAGTCTCTCAACGGGCCTATAAAAAGGCGACTTAAGCCTAAAAGGGGAAGACCTTGTTCTTTTAGTGGTTGGTCTACATCACTTATGAACCAATCACAATCCTCACATTCTACCGATGTGACTTGGGGTGTTACAAGGTTAACCTGATTCTTTATGGGTACATATTGTGATCTTTTGGGTGGTAATTTCACCATCCTAGGTTAGTATGTGTAGCGATAGCACGACTTAGCCCTTGTTCATTTCGTTATTCCCATACTACATCCAGTTCAGTTCAGTTCTGCAACTTAATTCATTCACTTCTCCTTCACTTAAGTTAAGTTTAGCGCGATGCAGTTGAATTGAATCGGGTCATAGCGAAAACTTTGGTCAACTTTTCTCACGTAGATCCTTCGGTGCAAGTTACTCCATTGAGATTCTATATACCCGGCCGAACTAAATAGTTATTACTTCATTTGGTACTGTTAGGTTTATGAGCTTCTATGATCAATGGATTAATGTGATGATCTGAAACTTGTGTGACATATACTCCACTGATTACTAGTAGTATACATGTAATTGTGGATATGAAATATCTTTTTACTAGGGATAAAAACTTCTGTTCAAATACACATATGATGCTAATTGTCCCAGTAAATGCCAGAGAGCAAAGAGAGGGTCCATTCATGCTCAATTCAAACTCACTTCCTTCTGTTACCTTTTCTGCAATGGACCCTTCCATCTAATAATGAAAAATAGTTTCAACTTTTTTGGATTCTTTACATTAGGTCCACCAAGTTCCATGGATTTGTGTGGGTAGAGATTTTTATAAAATTGTTGCAAGTAGATGATGACTATTATCTTGTGTTATTGCTATTTGTTTGTTCCAACACCACCACCTTGCTCACCATTGTTTTTGATAGTATATGAATGATCTTGGATTTCTATAATGTCATTTCTTTAATCCTGCTAGTTAATGGTTTATTCATTTTTTTTTTTTTTTCTTCTAGAGTTTTTTTTTTTNTTTGGGGGGAGTGGGGTGGGGTTTATTTTATCTCCTAATTGAACTCTGCTGCTTTTTTTGTCCACAAAATTTTGGCAAGAGAACATATGCCTGTTGTTCCCCTCTTTTTTCTTTGTTTGTCAAGAAAAGTGTCTTTTTGAGTTCTACCCATACAAGGATTCACTAGCCCTAATTATCCAATATTCCTTGTTGGAGAGATATGGAAATGTACTTTATTTGTTATCCTTAGACCAACCCTTTCTTTCCTCCCTCTTTGTTAGGTCATTCGATGGGAAATATGAGAGCTTTAGATTGGATTCTTTTAGTTGATTATTTGGCAAAGTCGCTAGTTCAGATGAGGTCATTTACACTTGCTTTTTACCATCTTTTGTGAGCAAGTTGGCTTTCTTTTTCAATAATCAAGGCTATGTTCATTAAACGTGTGGAACTGAAAATATGCGGAAATGTACATAAATGAATGAGATATGAACGAATAGTAGTATGTGAGAGAAAAGGTAAATTACAGAATTAGATTGAACTAATGCAAATATCAATACGAAATGAACATAGCCCCAAGTTATTTGCAAACAAGTAACTCATTGATTTGCTTGAGGCACTTTTAATGTGCTAATGCTCACATGAAATTAATGTATGTGGAATTTGGTTTGTCGATGAGTGGGAAGGTAGGGGAAGGTTGGTTATTTCTAGGGATGTAAATGAGCCAGTACAGTCATGAGCGGCTTACGAACATACTCGACTAAATCTCACTTGATGATACACGAGCCGAGCACAAATATCATTCTTATATTCCTTTAATAAATGAATCGAGTATGAGCACAACTTCTTGTACTTAATCTAACCGTAAAGCCAGTGTGCTCATGAGTGGTCATGAAGATTCTTGGTTAAACCTCGTTCGAGAATAAACGAGGCGAGCACGAACACCCAATTGATACTCCTACTTGTTTGGTGAAAGAGTCGAGTATGTGCAAAAGCTCAGCTCAGCTATTCATTTACATCCCTAGATTTTTCTCCATGTTAGAGCCTTCCCATCTTACAATGTTAGTCCAATGGCTATTGTCATTGGTTCATATTACGCTTTTGTTGATGAGGCATCTTTAGTTTAAAATTGACATGAGACTCTTACGTGAGCATTTGAAAAACCTAAAAAAAAACCGTAACAATGGAGTAATAATGATAGTAGCACTTTGACCAATATTGTGGGACAAGTGACCACTTCAGATTACAGGCATATATTTATATATTCCATCTTGTAATTGTTTTATGGGGGTCAAATTTCTTTTTCTTGAAATTTCCTTTTCTTTAGTTTGGGTGTGAGGTTGGTAGTGAGAACTTTTAAGGGGGCTGACTTTGCTAGGATATACCTATGGAACTAACACACACCAGTAGAGATTAGAGATGGGAATTTGCCTGTCCTGGTACTGTAAAGGCAGTATATGAATGAAGAAGCAACAC
This sequence comes from Mesembryanthemum crystallinum, assembly GCA_030267885.1. Taxonomy (NCBI): domain Eukaryota; kingdom Viridiplantae; phylum Streptophyta; class Magnoliopsida; order Caryophyllales; family Aizoaceae; genus Mesembryanthemum; species Mesembryanthemum crystallinum. Next base: position 155 of record BSSO01002172.1, on the reverse strand, counting down.
TGAGTTCCAATGAATTAGCTATATCCTAAGTTGAAGGGAAGAAGATCCCTTTTATATACATATAGAGAGAGAGAGAGTGTCAAGTTCCAGTGCGAACTAAACTTATTTTCGAACTACTAAATTCATCACTCACAGAGTGCATATTCATCAATCGT
>BSSO01002171.1:0-20269 GCA_030267885.1 Mesembryanthemum crystallinum | reverse complement strand
TACTTTGAAAATCATTATACATTTTCACATATTAATGGTCAAAGTTTGAAAACTTTGACTTTGCAAAACCATGGCGTAAAGATTTTTCAGAAACGGAGGGAGTAAGAATTAATATAAATCATTACTATAATCACATTATCATTTTTTAAGGGTATGTCCATTTTACCTTACCCAAATATTTTGCTTTTCAGTACGTAATTAGTTCAATACTATTCAAATTGTTTTCAATTGAACAAAAATACTTTTATTCCAACCAAATAAGTGTTTTAAGTCAAAATTGATACTCCATTACTATTAATTTTGGTTGGAAATAAATTGTCTTTGGTATATATCAAGCAAATATGAAAAAATAATTAATCCACCAATTATAATTAGAGTAAATAAACACCCACGATCTCTTTATTGAAACTTGCAAGTGTAGATTAAAAGTTTTAATAGCTACTATTTACTCCATCAATTGAAGATCTATTCCAAATTGGGTTAACCTCGTTTGTTGTATTATGTCGTTTAGTCCCTAAACAGTCATATTATACGCCATTGAAAGTTGAATCTTTATAATTGCCCTTTCTTTATTAAAACTAGATTATTGTCTATATCGACATGAGACTAAGAGCCTAATGTATAATTAATTTAGGAAAAATTTCAAAAAGGGTACCTGATGTTTAGTGTAATAATAAAAAGGGTGACTAACATTTTGCTAGTCCCATTTAGGGTACCCAACATTTTGAATTAATTCCCATTTAGGGTCCAAATGGCTGAAACCGTAAAAACTCTGTTGGAATTTCTAAAAGTTTTGAAAAAAATATTCAATCCAATAGGGGTTTCTTTAGAAAATGGGAGGATTTTGAAAAAGAAATATTGAGCTACTTGTAAGTTGTTGAAGGAGATTGAAAATGATCCATAAAGGAAGAAGTAGAGGTAGAAAAATGTCCATAGAGGTCTATACTTTATTATTTGCTGATAATATAACTTTTCAGATTAAAATTTATAGAGAGGAGCACATTTTTATTAGATTTGACAAGAACGCAAGTGCTTGGGTTCAATGGATTGCACAAGTCTTTAAGACATATTCCAAGCAAATTGCGATAGAAACTCTAACTCACAATTGTAACAGAGTTTTTCACGACATCGGCCAATTGGACACCAAATGGATATTAAATCAAAATGTTAGGTACCCTAAATGGGAATAGGTAAACTTCAGGTACCCTTTTTATTATTACCCCAAACCTCGGGTACCCTTTTTGAAAATTTTCCATTAATTTATAATGTCTTGTAAGCGTTTAGTGTGCATTGTTTCAGAAAAAGAAACAAAATAAGGAATGCAATATGGTGATGTTTATTTGGATATATTTATGATTACAAGATAATGAGCACTACGTAGTTGGATACACGCTCATGGTTACTCCTAAAAATAGTACTCATTGTCATGGTGGTTGTAAACATCATTACTTCTAGTCATGTAATAATGAATACATTGGTTAGACTTGAGTAATGGTGATTACATTGTCTATTGTATAGATTACACTCTCCTCACATCCTCCTCAACCTACTCTCTTTTCCACCTCTATCTCCGCTAATCAAAATAATACATTACATTGTAATTACATTTACTTCCAAGTAAACAAGCCCCTATAACCTTACTCAAACCCTGGACTGCAAATTGGACTCTTCTTGATAAGGCCTAAATCAACCTACAAAACAAGAAATTTTACCATTAACATAAAGACATGCAAATTAGAAATGTGGATTTCATTCATAGAGAACACAATATACCTTATGCCCGAAAAGATCACGTATGTTGTCGACGCCGTTGAGTATCATCGTTGGCCTATATTAATAAGAATACTTGTTAGCTTTATGTAAACAATTTGTGATTCTTATTAGATGAAATGAGAGCCTGTTAATATGTGAAGCAAAGGTAGCAGCTTCTTGTACTCACCTCTCAAGAGATAAACCCCAGGCTATCACCCGAGCATCCTCCGGGAGGCCCATCGGAAGCAGCATTTCTGGTCTGAACATCCCAGAATTTCCGATCTCTACCCACTTTCCAAAGCCCTCGTGGTAACTGTGTAATTGAAGATGAGAAATGTTAATGTACAGTGGTTCGTTCATTCCTCGAGCAAGAGACTATATATCCCATCCACTAGTAGTAGTCTTATTCCTTTTTATGTAGAAAACATGAAAGAGAACGCTGCTCAAAGAAATATGATCATGTGTTCATCTAATACCAAATCATACATTTCTGAAGACGTATTTCTTACCTGAATATCTCCATACTTGGCTCGGTGTATGGGTTATACGCAGGCTTGAACTGAATTCTGGACATGCCTGTGTCATCACAAAAACACACGTCACTCTAAGCCAACAATTAGTCATAATTCACATTCTTTACATTTGTCAACTGCCAAAGGTTCAGCAAATATGCTGAATATATCTTCGCACATCTTTATCTTGTTGATTTCTGTTCTTGTTTCAAGAAAGTCGTCCAGCTTAGTCTCATACAAAATGAAGTCTCAGAATTGTTTACACTTCCAAGTGCACAGACAATTAGATATAATAAATCAAGAGGCCAGTTACTACCTAGGCGCTGAAAGAAATCATGCAGCACACCAATGAGATCCCCTAGAGTGAGCCCTCGATCACATATAAGGCCTGAAATGGGAAAAGTCAGGTTAATCATCAAGAAAAAGTGTAAATTTAAGGGTACTAAAATTTCTCAGGTCAAAGGCATGGATTAGCAGTAGAGAAAAGTAGAAAACACATGTTTTTAAGAGAGCTATTTCTTACCAAAACCAAGCAAGCTAGGCCCCAGAGAAAGTTATTTATTTTTGTACAAACATGGAACTCTTTTAAGTTTCTGTTCAAAAAAGTTTTCAGAGATTTAATTAAGAAATATACCTAAATACTAAGGTGGAATTAAGTTAAAACCATGCTAAAACTTCGATCAAGTTTAAACACATCAAGATGGTAGCAGAAAGTCTAAGGTTCATACCTTCTATCTGGTGGAATTCTGCCAAATGTGTCCGATCAACAGCTTCGTTTCTGAACACGCGATCTATTGAAAAGTACTTTTTAGGCGCAAATGGTTTCTACAAGTATCACACAAAATAGATTGTTATAACCAACATGGAAGAAAATATCTCTAAACTAAGGATGCACAAAAGAATAATAGCAGGGGGAAAAGAAGGGGAGGGGGGAAAAAAACAAAAAAGATGCAAAAGCCTGGTAGATTCGCAAGAAGGCTAGAACCTACAGCAATGGCGTTTACCCTTGCAGCTAAAGAGGAACCTGAGAGTTATCAGTTACACTAGAAGCTTTTTACCACAAATCATCCCTTACGAAAAAGAACAAAACTCAACGTCAAAGAAAGGAACCAGGAGGGGGGGGGGAGACAGGAGGGACAGGAAGGAAGGAGACAAACAGAAAACATTAAATTTGGCCGAGGTCTTTAGTTCTGCACTTCTCAAAAATTGCTCACAAGTTGAAATTCCTTGTTCGGAAGAACGGTAGAGTTACTAGAGTAGTACATTTGAGATGTTGTGTTACACCCAAACAGCCTTATATGACTCGTTAAATACAACCTTTTCCAGCTGATTATAATGCCTGAATTCAACCCTTGAATATACAGGCTTAAAAATATCTCAGAGCATTTGTAGTACAATAATTTGTCATACCAAAACACGGCACTTTGCCCTTGCCAATTATGCAGGATAAAACTGTAATACAGCAATAAATCATCTACATTTGATAACAATCTTAATACACTTCGCCTTTAAGAACATGGATCACAGGAAAAAGTATTTAAAGAATGACCATAAAAAAGCTGGGAGACATGTTATTTGCTCACTTCCTAAACATATCTCTAATTGGTGGATCTCATACCTAACTTTGAGTAAGGGCAAGACATATGGTTAATTTGGTATGGAATGGAAGTAATACCGTATGGGGAGTGGATGTTTGATGCAAAATATTATAAATCAATAGTGGCACGACTTTTGTGAGACGGTGTGGTATTGGCTACTGTACAGGAAAGTTGTGGCAATGATATGATATGGCTAGTCATCATAGTGAAAACTACCTGCGCAAGTGCATAGAGCATCCTTGAAGAAACAGCAGTTGTATGTGTCCGTAAAAGATTCTTATTTGCCTCCTCTCTTTTCCAGTCATACACATACCTGTGGTAGCCAATTTTGTAATATGTTAATAAGAACAGCAGATAGTATATGACATTTGATGTTACAACTTAAAACTGATTGATCAGTGCTAGAAAAATGACTGCTTAGAGGATAAAGAAATCATGCAAATAACTAAATAGGAAAACATACCCTCTTGACCCATAACCACCAGACTCATGAACATGCTTTACCCTCTCAACATAGTCTTCAGGCAGCCAGTTTGTAGAGGAAGGTGCTGCATATGGCAATAACAAAACAGGATAAGCAAGACATTTCAGANACCAAGTGATTAGAAATATCCATCAAACAGGTCAGTGTAGAACATTGACACCGCCCAAGGTTTGGTCCAGGATCTTTCCAAAGAAAGATAGAATTCCCTCAAGACAACCAATTGTCAAGGCAACAAAGCTATTCTGATTTAAGTGGTATTTGTACATCATTACCATAAACTCCCACCCTAGTCAGGATACTCCTCTATACATCTCAGCCAGCTAGCTGGACATAGATTCCCTTTAGCTCTCTATTAATGAGATTGAGTAATCCCGACATGACAGCACAGAACAGCTTTAGACGGATATACACAACCACCAAAATCAGTGAACTTGGAAAGTGGAAAGGGTGTTCGTTCATCCAATACTGGGCTGGACCAAACTGGACTGTACCATTCCAGGTCCTGCCCAGTGGCAATTTCGAAATTGTTAAATTCTCATATGAGTAAAGCAAAGAGGCCTGAAATGCACAAACAGAATCAGTATTAACCTATCATTTAACCTCAGTAGCAAGATATATCTCCTGCTCCACCGCACTATGTGGGATGAAGACTGTTCCCTTGCGCCGTTGTGCAGTCGATGGCCCTGGTCGACTGCACTCCGTTTCGTCTCCCTCGAAGCAACTCTCCCTTCGGGTTAGCTACTTCGACAACTAGGTCGACTGCACTCCGTTACGTCTCTCACCCGACCTAAATATTCGACGAGATGAGAACCAACGAGTTGTATAACAAGTTCAAGAACCAACCAGAAAAGTGCTGAACCACTGGAAAATCAGAGAACAAGCAGGGAAAACCCCAAAAGACTAACGGCGTTTTTGGTAAGTGGGAATAGAGAGGTGGGAATGGCATTTTAATTCCCAAAAGACTTAGTGGGATAGGGAATAAAAGAGGGGGTTGGGAATGGCATTTTAACTCTCAAGTTTGGTTAGTGGGATAGGGAATAATAGAGGGGTTGGGCTTGGGAATAGAAGGCTCCAATTCCCACCAATTTATTACTTGGGGGGGGCCTGGTAATTGGGCTGGGAACTCACTTATCCGTTTTAATTTACTATATTGTCCTTTTTATTAATCAATCTCCACCGCTCCACATCATTAATGAAGGGTATTTTAGTAAACTAACTATTAAAATCCCTACCAATCTCATTGAGATAACAAACAAGGGATTGGGAATTTCAATATGAACTCCCGTTGAATTCCCAACCATCAAATTCCCACTCGAAATCCCCCATACTCCCATTCCCACTTACCAAACGCCCCGCAAAGGTACTATTGACTTCAGTCTTCCGGTATCTAACAAGTAATATAAACAGTAGTGGAAAAAAAAAAGGCCACTATTAATACTGTAATACAAAATAGAATATCAAATGACATAGATACATGAACTAAGTGATGATATGGTCATGATTGACTGACAAACCTTGCAGAAAGAATGTGTCATGTGAATCACGAGCTGGGTGTTGTTGCGGCTGGAACAACGCATCAAAATTCCAGAAGCTAAAACACAAACCAAATATAAGACATTAAGACCTCACTTCCTTGTGCGGTAATGCATGAGCTGAGCATCCAAGAAAAGATAAATTTCTGTGACTTTGAGGCATTTTCAGCTTGAAGTTCCCCTGTTCCAGAATGATTGTCTCCCTCGGTACTTTCAGATGTCCAAAACTAAAGACAAAGTCTACTTTACATTGTAATTGACTCTCTCCTGGCATTTTTTCACTGAAGACTATTGACACATGCACTTTAAAAAAGACAAATAAATGTTCCCGTTGATTGAAAATCTTTTAAGTTTAATCTGTGTAATAACCAAACAAGAAAATTCATGGGTATCCCCAAAAAATAAAATTAAAAATTGCAGCATCGATTCAATCTGGCAGATAAAGAGGCCCAAACTATAACTTTTGCCTTTACAAAGGCGTTAAATGCAGAACACTATCCCTAACCCTATCATTACGCTCTATATTTCCACTAGTCTGCTTAGAGATACTGTGTAATTACGTTTTAGACACATAACTCGAGTTTGCATAATGTCAAACACCAAATCAAATTTCTCACTGAATACTCTGCTTCTCAATTTGATATCAGGCAACCAATACCTTTACAATCCAAAGTTCAACACAAATAGCATCTTCACAATTGTAGGGATAAGACTGCATATCTTAGGAGCCGTCTGGCCTAGTTTCTACCATTTTAGTTTCCCCTTACAAATCTCTCCTCCCCTCCCCCTCCCATCTTCACTTCCTCCTCCAAGAACTTCTAAGAAACCATAATGGCTAGAAATTGAAGTTCCATTTAGGAGTTTTTATTTTTAACCCCGTTTTGGTTTCTTGGAAACTCATAGTAAGAAGAAAAGTGAATGAGGGAGAAGAAGAGATGAAAGATTAGTGAAGGAGAAAGTCATAATTCTAGAATCTAGGCGAAACAGCCTCTTAGTACTCTACCCAACCATTAATGGGAGCCTAGTTAGAGACACAAGGGCAATTATAGACAGAGTAGTAGGATACTAAGTATATCACACATTCAATATCTTGGATAGAATGGTTTAAAAGGACAGAGGAACTACCAGCTTTATAGATATGCAATTCCAAAAATAATAGCACAAAATTGAATAATGTCAAACTAATAGAACTTCTTGGACAATGACAACATAGTTCAGTCAGCAACCACATTGTAGAATTTTGCACAAAAATAACAAAAAGCTGGAGAATACAGGTACCTGCTCTCGACAAAATTGTTTGTAGGCATTTCCTCGAAGCTGCATCCACACAAGGTGATCATGGAAGATTAAACCAACAAACAATGAATATGCCATGTTGTAAAAGTACTAATTTTCATCAAAAACTAATAAAACACAATCAACTAGAAAGAAAGAAGAATTATCTCCTACCCCATTTGAAGGAAGATCATTTTAAATTGTTGTCGTACCTGAAATATTGATAACTCAATGATAAGTCACGATTTAGGGAAGGGAAGAGAAAAATAAATAAAGAAAGAAAGAAATAAATAAATAAGAATTGACAGAAGAATAAGATGAGAAAAATACACAAAAATTAGAACAAGGAATCCTCCTAGAAGGAATTGCATCAAGTAAATCTAAATGAGACAAAAGTACAATGCATGCTAAAGCATGGAAAGTAATGTTTTCTCAGATGCAGCAGCTCATCAACATTCTATTGCATAATCACCACGGAGACCTATCCTTAAAAAATTCTACCATTCATTTCACAACAAAAAATTTAAACAAAGAAACACACTATCTTTAATTATTGACATACTCCCTCCGATTTTACATAAATGTCACTTTAGGTTTGTGCACACAAAGTAATAAAAGATGTCAAAGGACTAAACTACCCTCAATTATCATTGGAAAAGATAAGATAGTAGTAATTGTATTTAATATGGAAATAAAATAGGAAAACTAGTCAAAGCTTCATATTGGAATGCTAGAATAACACTATTCAAAAACAAGAAAAAATATGCCAAAACGTCAAATAGAAAACCAGTTGGAGTACATACTATTTTTCCTTTAAAAGTTATGTCATTTTACTTCATTAACTTATCTTCCTCTTCTCTTTCTTTCTTTGTAGCACATTAATTGAAGGGGCAAACTGCATGACAAACTGTGTACACCTAACATCTAGAGTGCACCTTATAGGCGCAAACCTCATAGACTGGGATATTGGGTTATAATATGCTGCCATATGCCACAACTTCCATCATAGGACATGGTCATCTGCATGCAAAAATCTAAGAAAGAATTTATGTGTGGAACCCAAAGGATCAACTTCTGATTTTGATTACCAGAGCAACTTGGAGTTATTTGCAGACATAAAGTGATGACATCAAGCTTGGAAACAAACCCATGGTACCACACTCCACACTTTTATGAGTAAACCACAGAGGTTCAGCTGCCAACTTGAAGCCAGCTGAAACCTCCTTTTTCCGATTCAACACGAAGGTCCTTGAAGCCAACCTTGAGAAAACATTGCAAGTGACCACACAGTCCACAGAATCAGCAGCTTTAAATTAACAGACTCAGTAACATGAATTACTACTAGAAGCTAAAGCTGCAATTAATCTTTGCAATACTTGTTAAACAATTCAAACTAGGTTAACATGCTGTCATAACTATACCACGCATAAGACATATTTTGGGGCAAATAGGAGTCAAAAGCCTAACCTTGAGCAAAGGATGCAAGTAACCACCATCAGGAGGCAGACCTTTAGCATTGAAGTTGTATTCTTTAAATTCTAAATCCTTCCAGTCACCCCTTCAAACAACAGAGCAATGATGTTAGCAAGTTAGAAAGCAGGACAAACCAATCTATGGTTCACATAAACTGGCCGAATCGTGAAATGTTCTTTTAATTATTTGATCAGAATTAAGAATATTGACAGCTTGTTAGACGGAAAATGCGTCAGAGTAAAAGATGCACAGCCATTGACCATATGATCAAAAATTTCGATAGAGGCATATACAGACATCGAATGTCAATTTGCAGAAACAAGTTGTATAAATAACGGAATACCTTTGCAAATGCTCTCGAGTCAGATCTGTTGCTGCTTTCTTTCTTTTTGGAGCATATTTAGGACCCTTTATAACTGAGTACCCCTTCCATGTCCTAGAGCAAATAGCATTAAGGCATGACAAAATATGACTGATTAGAATTTGGGAGATAGCTATCGTTAAAATAATAAAATTTATTAAAAAAGTACATGGCAGAAAATAACCTAATATTATCTGAAAATGCTGAAGAGACATTAGAGTAAAAAAAATAAATAATCCTTACTGCGAAGTAATGAGCTTTCTACGCTTGAGGGCATCAATGTCTGTTGGTTCAACCATCTGGAGCCATTAAACTTAATATTATAAAAATACAATATGTATACATATATATTACTATCACAAGGGAAATGAAAAGTATCAGTAAATTGGACACCAACAAGGAGTCATCCATGTACAACTTAAGGCTATAAATGGCAATGCAGCAACTAAAACTTCTAACAAAACTGTAGACGTGACAGATCACAATTAGTAAGCACACATACATGTACAAAGCATCATATTAAGCACCAGATGTCATTAAATTGAAGGCATGTGAAGTTTACCACACTTGCATCATATACAATACACTATTCTTTTTCAGTTCCCATCAATCTTTCTTCCTCGAAATAATATATTATCAGACCGTAATTGGTGATCTACATGTACTATCTCCATGAAATCTAACCACAAACTAATGAGAGAAAGACAATATACAATTGAAATATCTGATATCTGGCGAATGTTTTGCACCCTCAACGATAAAAGTACATCACAGAAACCAATTCAGAGACTCGAACCATAAAAGTACCACTGACCTCTCCCATTTGTATCTTTACGAGCAACTCCTTGACCTTGTCATCAAGGTGCTGAACCTATAGCAGCAAACAAACTAGGTTTAGGTTCATGAAAACAAACTATAATGAGGTAAAGCTCCCGTTAGTGATATCTGACATTGTCAAAATATTGAAAACTGAAATAACTTTGAACTTTCAGATTCAATCAAGTCAGTTAACAAGAAAGCATATTATTGAAAGAAATAGTAGTATATTAAACAAGAGGAGAAAAGTCGAGTGAAATACAGTAAATGCATGTGCTTTAGCTTTCCAAAATTATCACTCTTGATTTACACTTTCATTGTGGGTGTGATGGTATGCATGCATGTATACGTATCTCTGTGATGAGTTTGTGTGCATGCAATATGCATGTATAAAATGAATGTGAAAACTCCTCTAAAGGCACTACGGATATAACTTTGAGATGGTAACAAACAACAAAACAAACTAGATTAATTTTTTTAGATAACTATGCAGCCCCTGAGATTTTACGATCTTTTTTTTAGCACAACCATGGCACATCACAGACTAGCACATTACACCAAATTATCCAGGTAGTGTATCAGCATTAGGGTGTATTGGAGCTTAGGGTTGTTTCTAACTGCCAGTTGGAAGTGAACCTTTCATTCGTCTATACTCATCTTTCTCCTAATAAACAGTGTATGTTTATTTTTTGTATTATTCTCAGTTTCTGTGACAACATGTCACAGCAGGTAGCAGTTAAAAAGATCACTGGAATACTGAGAAGTATGTAATACAATGACATACACCAAGCTAGCGAAATAGCACAAAGGAAAACCATATCGAACGAATACTATCTGAAAATACTATTATTATCATAGAGCGTATAACATGACATAATATGCTTTTCTAACTTGATTCAATCTTGGCCATCACAAGAAACAGTAGTTACATTTTAAATAGTGACCACTGACCACACTAAATGCATGTATCATTTCTAAAAATTAACAAGTACATACTCAAATATTCATATGTTGCACACAAGTAGAGAGAATTTCTGAAATGAAGATTCCAAGTAACATCACTAGAAAAAACATGGTCATTTAGACATTTAATTGGAATTAGATGGAGAATCTGTTTCTCTACTCGACATAGAAGGAAGTATGATACAATGCATGCCTTACGGGAAATCCTACCTTAATTGAACTAATTTCTTCATTGACCACACAAGAAAAACCGTTTCAGAAGCACTAACGCAAGCCATTGTCACTAGCGCAGTTGAGTTAGAGCTGATCTAAAAACCAAAAACTTCCAAAGATTTTACCTTTCTGGATACCAACTGCTTTCCTCTCTCTACCCATTTGTTCTTCATAGCCTGTGAGAACCCAATCTTAAAGACAGAAGGGTCCACCTTTTTCTGCATTCAGAATGAAAGTTTCCTATGATCACAATAATGTTTACACAGAGACAAGAGCAGAGTACCAACTATATTGAAGCAACATCTGCCAACCTGCAATTCATCTGGTGAAATGCCCTCTGGTGGTATAGCCGATAAGACTTGAATCTCAGGGGAGCCAGCAGCAGCATAGAGTTTTCCTTCATCAGTAAGAACCCATCTTTCCCTCTTAATATCCTGAAAAATTGGCAGAAAACAAAAACAGCTAAGAATCACTATACCATTCACCCAAAAAAAAAAAAAAAAAAATACCAAAAAATCTAATGGGTCCAAATTGGAAACTATTATGACATAATTCTGCTTCACATTACAGTATAACAAAGCTTCTAGGTTCAAATAGAGAGGAATTGATACCTGAGCAATAACAAGTTCATAAGCATTGAGGCTCTTGATAACATTGACAATCTCATCGTGACTGAAGCCAACATCGGCAGCAAATTTCCCAGAATCTGGTATTTCATTCTTCTCTAAAAATCCCAAAACAGCATCTTCCGCCATCTCCCTCTAATGACAATGTCAACTTTTTTGTGCAATTCAGCAATCTATAAAGCACTTGCTAGGGTTAGAAATCTAAAACATAGAGCAGAAACACCTAGGGTTTATAGCCCCGTTCACAATCAAATGAGTTTATCGGACTACTAATTGTAGAATTTCAATTTATATAGGCAAACTTGAGATTCAATCACCATCAGAGAGAAACAATTTTTGAAAAATTGGCATCAAAATAGAGCTGAATAGAGTAGAGAGGAGAGAGAATACCTGGTGATGGTGGCGGCGTCAAAGCCGCGCTGTGTTGAGTCGAGTCGAGTCTTGATGAGTGGTAGAAGACTAGGGACTAGGGAGGCTGGGTGAATTCAGTGAACGACGAAGGCGGGTTGGTGGATGGGTGGGAGGGTAATTTTTCAATGTAGAGGGTTAAGAGTGGTTTGGTAATTTTCGTTTTTCTTTTTTCTTTCCTTATTTCTCAGATTCGATTTATTAATGTTTATTTTGGGACGGAATATGTATATTATGCAATTTTTTCCATTTAAAATTGACAAATTACGAGTTATTACCAAAATAATTATAAACATCTTTAAATTTCAACCAAATAAATTTTGTTTGAATTATTTTTTTAACTTTTTGAATGAACTCAGTTCATACTAGATTTTGCAAAATTAACGGTAGGTTTTTTTTTTTTTTTTTGATGGAGCAAAATTGACTGTAGTTGAATTTACTGTGAAGTAGCAATGAACTAGGTTAACTAACAGCCTTGCTTATTGCTAGTTGAAACTAAAAATTATGATGGATAATTTTTCAAAATTAGTTGTAGTTGAAGTTGAAATTTGAAATATTATCTAAAAAAAATTGTGATGTAACTTAGATAATGGAGTAGGAAATTAAAAATTATCTGAAAATTTGTTTGGGGTAGACAATTGCACACAACTTCGGGTGTTGAAAATTATCTAAGTAATATTGCTTTTTTGGTGTCTAATTTTATTCTATTTTTTGTTGAATATTGTGCAACAGCTTTTATTGAAAAGCTTGTTCAAATTGCCAAATATATCCTTAGGAATTGGTGCATCTTTATGAGTAATATTTTATTTATTTTATTAAGAAAACGTATAAAATAAATAAATTTTTTCTTACATGTATGTACAACTAGACATATCAAATGGGGACCTAGTGGGTTTCAGATCACGTTATTTTGGTTTCAGGTAGGATTAGTCTCAAATTTGTTTCTGAGTCAAATACAATTTTTAGTTGTATTTGTGTCAGGAACCAAAAAATTAGGCCAGGTTGGTTTCAGATTTTGTTTGGGTCAAATCCAATTTTTTTGGTTATACTTTTCCAAGCCACCTAACTATTTCCCTTTGATTTAAAACTTTAAAGAAAAAAATTTCATTGTGTCTATTAAATTTATTTTTCAAAAGTGGGAAATAAATGATTTTTACTTTTCAAGACAATTTAAAATAGAAAATTAATTTGGCTATTTATATATATATACTCTCTCTCTCTCTCTCTCTCTATATATATATATATAAACGCTTATATGGGTGTGTTCGTTTTAACTTACCAATTCAACATTTAATTTAATTTGGTTATGTTCAATTCAATTTGTTTAGTTCATTCAACATCTCACATATTTTCAAAATACTATGATTAGTCAATCAAATTCCTACATTGGCTACATATTTCACCTCATGATAACGTACATAAGATAATTGCGAATCTGCCTAACTTAACACGTTTATATGAATGAATGAAATTAATGAAAGAAATGTGAAGTTCATGCACATGTATCTATACAAGTCACGTATATTTTCACTGGATAAAACTATATCACTGCTTAAATATCCTTCCACTAGAACTAGCAGCTTTGCATATAGGTAGATCCTTCTCAAAAATTTGGTTGCATGTTAATGATGGGGTTCCTGTCAAAGAAATTCACGGGTTTCAAGTCGAAACTTGATGACACCGTTGGCATTACCGGAAAATCCTCTTGACATGGTATATGATGGAACCCTAAGGTATACCATAACACAATATCCTTGTTTTCTATCTTCCTATCCCTGCCAAAAGGGGGAAAAAAAAAAAAAGATTCAATTTTATACCCAAAAACAATAACTTAAATAGACCAAAGGAATTAGAGTAAGATATGAGTAAAAGTTTTAAGTTCTCACCTATTAGACCAAGTTGCAAGATTGTCTTCACCATGACTTTGATAAGTGAACAATCCACCAGCCCACACCTCACTTTGATTATATGGAGTGACCCAAATTTGATTATTGGTGAATCCTGCTCTCTTTTGAGGCATATCATCCACATCAAGCAAGCTTGCTGCATTACCACCAGGAACCACCTTGTACCCAACTACATTACCAACACGAGTTTTCTTATTTGGATTCACCACATGAAATTCAGATGGATCATACAGTTTGAGCTTGATTTGTGCATCCTTCTCTGTTTTGGCAACTTGTCTCACAACTTTTACGTAACTCTTTCTAGGTGACTCATTGGGCGGTGTTTGTTGTCTTTGCAGATTCACCTTGACAAAGGAATTGTCATCACCATCGACATCCATGTCGAGATAGAATGAGATGTAGTGGTCATGGATTACTCCGATGATGTTTTCAGACACAAGGATGCCATACAAATTTTCTTGTTGCGGCACTTGACTCATGTTCGTGTATGGAGTACCTTTCACCACTGCTATGCCACTTAGTCCAACCTATACCATTTGTGTTTCCAGGTAAGTAACAAAAGCAAATAGATAAGTGATGATCATTCAAATTTTAATCTGCACCATAAAAATTTTAAGTGAACAAGTCTTGCGCGTTTAATAACTCTAATTATTTATCAGGTTTGGTAGGAACCGTACGCACCTCAACCAAAGAGATGTGTATAAGTCTCTTTACTTTGGTTATGACCAAAGACATTTTGATTTCGGCCAAACTAATCTACTAACCTTGGAATTTATCTTGTAATTGTGACCTTATAAGACTTCTAAGAGTACAAAACTAACCTTTACTTTGATTAGGCCATCGGTTTGGAATTCCCAATCCACTATATAGTCGTAGTTACCTATAATTGTTGCCGTTCGAACTACCAGAGTCACCTTTGGCCTTACCTCACGAATCTGCGAGCAAGTCCCTTATGGAAAAATTAGATATTTTGAATTATTTGAAAGAAAAAATACAACTATCATTTACGTAAAACACATGGAGAATATTTTGTACTACCTTTTTTCCCTTAAAATCATCTGAATGCCGCCATGCAATATCACTTGCATATCTCTCAAATATACATATCATGTTTGATTTCACATATGGCCTCCCATCTCTTGCCGCAAACACACCATCCATATAATATGCATTCCTTGGACAATCATTAAGCGGGTCAAGTGCCTTTGTTTGTAACCCAAGTCCATATTCACCCGCATCCATATACGTTTTAAAATACCACGATTCAGTCGGATCCATGTAGGGAACAAACAACTCCGAGATCATCCCTTTGTACATCACACTCCTTAGCTCCCCGCTATCCGGGTCACGAACCATGGCCCGAGAGATGATCAACCCGGCTCTTGGGTCGGGTTTCAAGTGAAATTCCCAATTTGCCCATTTGATCATGTGGTCATTCTCGACAGTGAAGCTTGGTCCTTTGGGTTGTTCCATGGATATTGGGTTGATGGGCTTGATTTTATTATTATGATGGGTGTTGTGTTGGGCTGAGAAGCGATAGTCTGTATTTGCAGCTTTGGGGATGGGTATGTTCTTCCCAAAATCTGAGATCTCCACCACTTGATTGGTGTCAATGTCGACCAACATCGTCAGCCCTTCGATTGGTCTCATGTAGAAATTTGCAGTGTCCTTGGTGGAGAAACATTGTACCTTCAACAACCTCCTGTTTTCCTCTTTCTTCCCATACCACCCTAAAAAAACAAAAAAAAAAAAAAAAAAAACATACGAATATTTTCATATTATACATATATATAGTCTAATCTATGTTACTTGTTACCCCATCTTTTTATATACTTTTAAGATCATTACATAAAATAATCTATGACAAAAAAATGTGTATCACATATTATTATTAATTTATTATCAATAAATAAAAACGTTTGAAGACGTATATTTTTGTCCCACAAATCAACGTTGTACTTTTTTTTCTTAGAATGATCTATATTGTTGACATTGTGCTTTTCATGACGGATTTTTTTTCCTAAATTGTACATAATATCACTTTACTATTGACAATATATACGTATATATAATATTGTGACCATACGCGCATAAAATGTCATAAACCATTTACAAAAGTTAATTCTGTTCAATTAAATTGACATCTCCCTTTCATCCTCTTGTCATTTTCCCTCAATTGGGTTGATTTCAACCAACTACCTCGAAAAAATACCCCCAAATTGTTTCCTCCTATTAAATTATCAGCATTAGAGTGACATATATACAACAAGTAATTAAGATATATATAAAAAATAAAAAAAAAATAAAAAAAAAAGCACCATGGCAGATGTTGTATAATACAATGACACCATGTGAAATACTCCATGCATTTTCTTTTTCATCTACATGGAACTGAACTAAAAATATATATAATTGAACTTAATTAATTAAGGATATATATGTTCATTTTAACTTACCAATTTAACATTTGATTCAATTATGCACCTGATTTTTCAATTTCACATGTTACTAATAATTATTTCAGTTCAATTCATTGATTTCAATTGAAATATACACACACTAAATCAAACATAACTAAACTATATATGTCAGGAGATTAATAAGGGAAGAGGAGTAAGATCAAAGATGGTAATTGAAATGATGCCTGGAGACAGTGGTAAGCAGTACACGTCCGCCAAGTCGACCCCACGCTCAATAACAGTCCGATTGAACTCCATGTTAGTGAAGGGAGCATTCATAGCCACCATCGCATCCTCCTTGGTCAGGGTCGGGTACCCGCTTAACGGACCCGTCTCAACCCGACGTACCCGCCCGGACTCCAAATCGACGGTGAGCACGTGAGACACCCCGTCGGCACGTGCAATCACGGATGCCTTCCTAGAAGGCAAGGGGTCCCCATCTCTCCAGCGTACGACACGTGGCTTCGCCGGCTCGTCGAGCATCACTGAGTGTAGCGCGTACGATTTAGCCGACCGGAAGAGAGCGTGGGAGGAGATAATGTCTCGGACACGGTTCAGCTCTTGAACCGTTAGCGGGTCGAGTGGGTGGTGCGCCACGTCAGATGCATGGTCACGTGTCTTGGTGCTAGTACGCAGGTTGTCGCTGTAATTGTTAGAGCGAGGCCAAGTGATGCATAGTAGAAAGAAAGCAGGTAGTAATAGAAGAAGTAGAAGAGAGCAAAAGCGTATTGGCTTTTGTTGTTTCATGTTGTTGTGATAAGAGAAGTGTGGTAGTATGAGGTCCATATATAGAAATTAGTAGAAAGCATTGAAGGAACTTTTTTTTTTTTTTCTCCCCCTTTCAATTACATTTTTTTTTTTTTTTTTTGACAAATTCAATTACATTTTGTTATGTCTTTTTTATTATAAATTTATACGCACTTTTAATTTTAGGAGTATGTCAGTGTCCTTTTAAAGTGGTGGGGGTATGAATAAGATGCAAATGTGTGCATTGATGTCTAACTACTAACAACTTGACTCCTGTAGGAGCGGATCGGAGTTGAGCTAGCTGGTGGTGGTCACCTAGAAATGCATATGAAGTTATGAACTCCGCCAGAGTCACTCGAAACGAGGCCTCTGGACGTGCAAGTTATTGCATGATAATGGTTTACGGTAGAGAATGGGACTGTTTGATAAATGGTTTTAGGTTGGCTTTTGACAATTTTGGCTTGCTTGACCAGTCCACCAGCTAAAGAAAGTGTTTGGTAAATGGCTGTGGTTGAGTTGGCTTTTGACACCCCACAAGCCAACTTTTGAAAAGCCGTTGTGAGAAACTTTTGGGGTTGTCTTGTGGCTGGTGAGTTTTATTTCAAAATATTTACTCCACAAGGTACCACCTAATAATGACCAGCTAATTTTACCAAACACCTTTTATTGTTACCAACCAGTCAAAGCAGCTAACGCCCAACTAGCCCAACATGTACCAGCCATCACCCAATAGCCAACCGCCAATGTCACAAGCCATTTACCAAACAGAGCCAAAGTGTAACGACCATTCCCTAGTGAGACTATTGTATCAGTATGATTTACTCCTACTTAAGATGCGTTCATTTTCAACTTATTAATTCTACATTTAGTTTAGTTTAGCTCAATCTAGTTCATCACAATACACGTATTACTATTCATTCAGTTCGATCGATTCAGATCAGTACAACTCTGATCAATACGTTTTATTAGATTAAATAAACAGTCAATAGTCTTGCATGTACCAAGGTGGTTTTTTCTTCAAAACATGAGTGGTTTTTTAAGGAAGAGATGATTTTTCTTGAGTAAAGAGATGGTTTATTTCATAAAACATAGGTGAATTGTCTTCACGAAAGGGGGATAATTTTTTCGGTGTGTACTATATTACGGGTCCACAAATGATTTATTTCAGAAAACACAAGTGAATTTGTCTTTAAACAAAGTGTAATTTTCTTGACGTGTACTATATACCAGGTCCATGTGAACTATTACCATTATATACAGTGGAGTAGTAGTAGTAGTTGGTGGTTAATGTGTATTGTTTCATCAGCCTTATTTATTGGATGTAATTGCTTAGCTTGCTTGTTGAGTGCTGGTCATGATTTAGTGGTATTTAAACCTCCCCCAGACAATATTCTGAGGAAGAAAGAGGAGTGATGATCGAGTGAGATCGACTGTGTATGTGTAGGATGAAAACAAGTGAAGTCCCATCGTCTATCCCTCGCTCTTTATTAACTTTGGCTCCAAAGTTCAAACACAATGTGGGTAGCGACGTAGCGTAGCGCATGGGCCATGGACTGACAAGCATTTATAATTTGTTTGAAATGAAAAACAAACAACCAAATGTGGGTATGCAATGTCAGACCATATATATATAGAGAGAGAGAGACACTTTTATTGAGACCCGGAAGCCACATTTTGTTGTGTGGAATACACTTTGGCCAGGCCAGAGAGTATAGTAGAATAAGGATTTGAGAACAATTCGGGACCATATAATGATTATAGATATGTAACCAAACTATAGAAATTTGATGCACCTCAGTATTAATTACAGATTACAACATTAATTTATCACACATTTCTTTTTCTCAGTCGTATTCATGAATCATGGGTATGGAATTGGAGTTCCAACCTGTTTTATGTTGTTTGGTTTACTGAAATTATGGAATCAAATCAAAAAACATTATCGTTTATAATAATAATAATAATAATAATAATAATAATAAATTGGATTTAACCACCTTTAATAAAAGGGGTATTTAAAAAGAACCACATTTTTTTGTAATTTTTTTAAAATAACCAACTTAAATGTTACCACCTTTAAAACACTCTATTAATGGCTAGCTCCCTGCCACGACAACATCAAGATAAATGTAGATGCGGGTAAGATCCGTGAGGTGGGTACTGCCATTGGTATTATTTGCAGAAATAATGTTGGTGCCCCAATCGTTGGTGCTTCAATGAATTTCCTTACGAGCTGGGACGTCAATGTTGCGGTAGCAAAAGCGGTGTTGTTCGGTCTACAACTTGGTCTTGCTCATGGCTTCGAGCATGTGGTGATGGAAATAGATAGCTTAATAGTTTTCAATTAGTGATTGATGATATTTTTGATGTTGTTGATAGTTTTGTTAGCGTGTCTTGGTCGTTTGTCAACCATGAAGGGAATTGTGTCGCCCATGAACTTACACATGTGCAGCTGTGGGAGGTTGGTTGTCGTTTTTGGGAATCCTCTTTCCCGAAAAATGTGGTTGAATCTTTGCTTGTTGATTCGGAGAAACTAATGGAAGATCGTTGACCGTCATTCAGTCTTTCACTCAGATGATAATAATAATAATAATAATAATAATAATAATAATAATAATAATAATAATGGTAATAATTTATTATTGTTATTGTTATTATTGATAAAAGAGAGGTATCATTTTGATTCCTATGTGATCGGTACGGTTTTAAGTGGTGTGCCTATTAGAAGAACTTGAATCTTGGGGGATCTTTTAAGTTCTCAGACATGAAAGTAACTACACAAACGCTACAAATGAATCCATTTTATTCTAAAATGCCAAACCATGTAGGCCATGAGTGTATCATATTTGCCACCTTTAGAAAGATCCATTCTCTCCAAAACTCATCCTTGACTAATAAATTAGGCTATATGCCAAAAAATTCCACTTTGGTTACCCGAGGTATGGTATAATCATTTTTGGGTGACCTTAATTTTGCATATTCCCACTTTGGTTACCAGTAATTTGAAAATTAGATTCACTTTGGTGATTTCCGTTAGCACCATCAAGTTGACTGTTAGTTTGCTAATCAAAACGACATCGTTGTAATAATGGGATGGGCCTTTAGGTTATTTGGTGTTATTCCCATTCCCTATGAGCTGTCTG
>BSSO01002170.1:0-20275 GCA_030267885.1 Mesembryanthemum crystallinum | reverse complement strand
GCACGTCGGCACGAGGAACGGCACGACGGGCCGTGGGCCGTCCATGGGCCGCTTTTGAGAATAGGTGGCACGGCACGGCGCGGCACGCATTCGGTGGGCCGTGGACCGGGCCTCGAAAAGCTCCAGGCACGGAGGCACGGCACGTGGGCCGGCTCAACACGGCACGTGGGCCGGCCCAGCACGGCCCATGGCCAGCCCTAACTTTGACCCTTCTCCTATGTGAATATTATGAATGGCATAGGGGTGGCTATGGCCTTGCTAAGCCGGTACATGTGTCGTGCCAACGTGTTAAATGATTTGGAAGGTCCGGTGCAGCCCACAACTCACTCAGTGTGTGCCGTACCATATCACCTTTTCCCTAAGACAACCCACGCACGGTCCACGATCTATGGTGCCTCGTGCCGATATACCGTGCCCATGTAAATTTTCAAGTAGATTTTATATTGTTATATTATATTTTTGTCATGCCGGAGCGTGCCGTGCCGTACCTAGGCACATGGGTTTCCTGAAATTGTGACACAGCACGAGCCACTACGTCTGTCACGTGCTGAGCGGTGCCTTGAATGGGCCCATACCGTGTTAGTGCCAAATTTGTGTCGGTCATGCCGCCCATGGGCCAGCCCAATCCCGGCTTTTAATTGAGTGAGGTAAATCAAATGGCTCTACATGGTAAATTGTTTGCATGGAGGCGGCATTCGCCCTTGGTGCACGGTGTGGGGATGATCTAAAGTAAGACTCGGTTGATTTCATCGTTTTTGTAATGCATTCTATTCAATTCGGTTTTACTTTTCTTTTGCATATACTAGTTATCAATTCAACTTAGCTGAGCACTATTCAGTTCAATTGAGTTCAATTCAGTTAAAATGAATTTGAACCTAAATATATTGAAACAAATAAAGTAGATCAAAGGGAACTAAGATATGTTCTAGTGTTAGAAATATCGTTCCTTAAATTTGAACTGAGGTTGAGGATTCTATTTTATATAATCAATAGTTATAAATTCTACAAACTCGTACAAACGTCTTGAATTTATATAGTATAAAGAATAAAGAGATAAACTCGAGATTTCAACACAAACTCTCCTGTGTAACTATTATGAATTATTTGCATACACATCCATATATCATTGTGTGGCCATTGAAGATCCCATATATCTCCATAATCTATTATATAGTTTTAAGTGTGACCTTTGAAAGGCTCATTGCATGCCCCTTCACCCTAACTACCTCAATAACAAAACAACAAAGACCAAAAAAACATGAAAATTTCCAAACTTCTTCATTGAAGAAGGGCCCCCAAATTAAAAGAGTTATGGAAAAACGTTGGCTATAGGTTACATATATATGGTCCTATATATCATTTTTCCTTGCAAACAAATGCCTAATTGACAAAACAAATCACTCCCCCATCACCATCTAATGACTAATGCCCTCCTTATTTTCTCTTCTTTCTTTTTCTTTAAAAGATCTCCAATCATTTATTTTATTTTATTTATTTTATTTTATTTTATTTTATTTTATTTTCTTCTTTTAGCTAGCCCATCATCTTCATTGGGTGGCCCCTATACTTCATATAATATCAACCATCCAATCTGTCAATTTTTGGCTTATTACTTTGGTTTTTTGTTGATCATAATGGATATCTGTTGGTTCTATTCTATGTATCAAACTGTCAACCCAAACAAACACTAGAGAAATCTTTGCTTTTTTGCATTAGTATAAAATTGAGGGCACACGGTTGGATCGATTAGGTGGGATGATACATTCATTATACTTATTAATATAATAGTCTAATAAGTTTAAGAAGGCATTTTCTGACAAATACAATTCTGCAAGCATGTGTGTACAGTGATGACTTTGTAGGCCATTGATGTATTATGGGCATTGGCATCATATACGTGACCTAGATCATATGTACTACTCTATATAACTTCTTCTATTACATGTGATTAGTTCTGACAAACTTGAGCTAATTAACTAGCTAGCTAGTTTGTTGGATCCCTCATGTATGCATCTCCTGCATAACATAACGCGTTTGTAAATTTCACATCGACTAATAGGTGTTGAAAAACCTGTCCGTATCGCTTGATGGAGATAAGGGGGTAACTCGGCCGCCAGTTCACAAGAAAACCCCTTATCCAAGGGTTAGAAAAAGAGTCACTCAGACCCACTAAGAGGGGGAAAAAGGCGTGAATATAATTCTTAAATACTAGTTTGGCATTGTCGATGTTGAGAGCTCAACCGACCATAAAAGGTTTGACAAACTAGTCCATCAAAAATAATTCACCAATAATTTTTGGCATCATAACCATTAATCAACGAAAGAGAAAGATCAGAGTGAGTATGCTCAGAACTTAGACAATGTTAATATTTTTATCGTCTATCATTCTACTTTTAGTAAGTTTCAATGTAGTTTAGTTTAATATGACACTTAGTAGTTTAATTTTAATTATATGACTTATTTTTTCTTTTCGTTTTTGATGTCATCATGATTTGTTTTTTCACTCACATATTATTATAATTAATTCACTTAGTTCAATTCGATTTGGTTCTGTATTAAACTTAGAAATAGCCCCGAAATAAATGCTACAATTACAAAAGTTGGATCAACATCATGACAATGACATTCTCCAAAGTAATAGTACTATATCTTAAAAGAAGGCATATGAGAATAGCCAATTAACAAGCTTATCTTCTTCATATGAGTCACAACCAAGAGGTTGAGATTTCATTGTCATGTCCTAATGTTCACTGCATATATATATGCAGCTAGATTGGCTCACATCCTCCTTTTAAAATGAATCAACTTAAATCAAGTTTTGGGATATATAGTGGTGGAAACAAAAGTGGCAATAGGTAACAACTATAAGTTTGTGCTTCTCTTTAAATCAAATAAAACAAACTAGAAATAAACGAATATTCTAGTAGAATATGTAATTTTACACAATTTAAAAGACAAGAATTCAATATTTGGGATGTACTATATGTCAACGCTTTGCTGTTAAACAGATAATGGAAAATAAAAGTTGTTTTTTTTTTTTTTTTTTTTTTTGTACTGAGCACTATATGCATGATACATCATCCTTGATCACATGATACATCCTTTGATATGACATCACTATAATTTAAGACCCCTTTTATTTGTACAAATGTGTAACACATCAACATTATTCAACACACACCTGATGTCTATGTCTTGGTATTACATTATTATTTCTCTCTTCTTTCTTTTTTTCTTGGTTTATTATGATTATTGGTTTGAAATCTTAGCTAGCCAATTGCATTATTGTTACATTGCATTGCATATATGCTATTGTATAGTCTAATCACTAATACTATATTGGAAATTTCAGTACAATACAACTATGTACTTACAAAATTTATATGGACCTACCTCTAGCTACCTATCTCATTCAATTTTGGTTGCACATATGCATCTCATCATCTTTAGCTAAGTCCTAGAATTTATGGTTGACCATTGAATCTATAATATATTCATGTAAGTAAGAAAAAAAAAAAAAACTATTTATTTTAGCTGTATTCTGAATAAGAGCATGATTAGCGACTTAAAAGCAAATGAATTTAGAAATTCGTTGCTAATATAATACAACAGACTGTTCAACTAAATATTTTTGATTGCAAAGTTAGCAGTACGTCACGATCATAGTGTTTTCTTGTAGTAAAAGTAAGTGTGTCTATGCATGGGTAATATGATTAGCAACTCAAAGATAAATTCAGATTCGCATTGTCGAGTAACTAACTTTAACATATTGTTTAACCAAACATCTTTGATTGCTAAAGTTACCGATCCTCACGAGATTGTGCTTCTTATAATGTGATAATAAGAAGTTAGTCAATTTTTTTTTTTTTTTTTTGGATAATTGGATTGACATATGTTTACTCCATGAGATTACCATAAATTATGCATTAAATTAGCAGATTATTTCACACTACAAAGTTTGTTATTCATATTAAGAACTCAATCTCTAGTTTAAGGTATTGGGTTTAAAATATACACATGAAGATCATATTCCTTTGATTTACATTTAATTTATCAATCATGTGGGTGATACCCACATCAATAGTTTATAACTTATATACCATCTTTAATGTAGCATGATGTGGTGAGTAAATTCATAAATTTATTTGAAAACGATCGGATACAAATTCTTTTAAACTATAATCTATTTTCAATCAAGCAGTAATAATACATATATGTCACCCATATTATATCAACAATAATATATGGAAAACTGTTAAAAAAAAATTCTAAAATCGATATCATTCTAATTGTAGCTTAATTGTGTTATTTTGTGGATAATTATCCCTTGTTGAAAAGAATAATCAGAAATTACTCTATTAATGATTAATAATTAGCATAGATAGACAGAGTTGATGCTAATTAAAGTAATTTGATTGACTTCATAATGGAGTTGATTTATGCTTATATTATAAGCTATCCTAGAGAAGTTGAAAATGCTTAAACATTTACTTAGCATATCAAGACTTGTGATTGCACCACATGTACATACACTCATCATAAAATAATTGGGATTGATTCCATAATTTAGGAGTTAGGAGAATGAAAAGAGGAAACACAAAGTACATTGTAGCTCCAATAACTCCATATTATTTCACCACTATGGAAACCTTTTATATGTATCAATATCACTACCAATTACCAAAAGCCAAACATATAAGACCAAAAATCCAGTTGTACCATATTTGCTTTGCTCCATTTTCATATTACAACAAGTAGTAGTATATAGGGATGTGAACTAGTGGGAGACATCCTTAGTTCAACACATAAAGTTTCAACTTCCCCAAACCAATTTTTTTAAACATCTATATATACAAGTACTATACACACTCAACTTTTTTATCTTTTGAGGAACCACACACAATACAATTAAAAAAAAAAAAAAAAATTAAATTAAAATTAAAATTAATTATTACTCAACCATATAATAGTACACCATATATACATCATTTGTTACATAGGATATTGTGTATGTGTTTATCCTTCCTTCTTCTACACCCACCTCATTTACTTCTCTTTCTCTCTCTCTTTATTGCTTCTCTTGCAAATTTGCAACCACCACAATCTTCTTCTTCTTCTTCTTCTTCTTCTTCACCATTTTCTCTCTCTTCTTTCTCTCTCTAAAACACAATGGAGAGTCCCTCGAGGGCCCTCAGCCTCGCCTCCCCTTCAACCACCCCTCATCACTCTCTCTCCTCTAGACGGCGTCGTATCAGTCGCACTGACTCGCCCATCAACTCAGTCAACTCGCCCGAGTTCGAGTTCTGGAATCTCCGGCGGAACCCGTCGGCGTTCCCCGACCCGGCGGCACTTCACTCTGCCGACGAGCTATTTTCCGACGGCGTTATTCTTCCTCTTCATCTTCTTCCAAATCGACTCGACCCGGATCCGGAACCTGAATCCGAACCCGGCCCGAGCCCGGAACCCGAAGAGAGCAACACTGCTGGTTCAGCTTCGATCACTTGCACCACCGGAAACCCGATTTTGTCGGCGTCGAAGCGGTGGAAGGAGATCTTCAAGAGAGGAGATAAAGAGAAGGAGAAAGAGAAAAAGACGCCGGAGAAATCGATGGCTACTAAGAGGAGAGAGAAAAAGACCGGTTCAGCCTCGACCGGAAATGGAAACAATGTGAATAACAATGGTGGAAGCAACAATGGGAGTAATAATTCGGCCGAGTTGAATATTAATATCTGGCCGTTTTCGAGGAGCCGGTCCGCGGGGAATAATTCGGGCCGGTCTAAACCGGCGTCTGGTTCAACGAACCGGAAGGTGAGCAGTGCGCCTTGCTCAAGAAGCAACTCATCTGGGGATTCGAAATCGCGCCGGTCGTGGCCGAGTAGTCCCGGTCGGGCCGGGGTTCATGTAGGCCGGTCCAGTCCGGTATGGCAAGTGAGGAGGAACCGGACCAATGGCGGTTCGAGCCGGGTTTTGAATGTGCCGATGTGTATTGGGTATCGGCAGCATTTGGGGTGTCGGAGCGACGAGAATGCGGCGGTTGGTAGCGGCGATGGTGGTGGTGGAGGGTTGGCGAGGGGTGGTGGTGGTGGTGATGGGAGTGGTGGGAATGGTAATTTGTTTAGTTTGAGAGGGCTTTTTAGTAAGAAAAGTGTATTAACCGTTTAACTATATTCTTAACCGTCTTTTTTTTTTTTAGTTTCTACTAGTAGTAAAAATGGATAGTACTAGTAGCTTGCAGTGGAAATTATAGAGTTTATTGAAGGATGATTTTCAGTTTTTGTACGACTTGTATAGTACGAGTATTTTGTTTTTATTATTATAGACACTAATTATGCAAAAAAAAAAAAAAAAAAAAAGAAAGAAAAAGAGGTATTGTTAATGTTTAGCTTTTTCATTTCTGTAGTATTGATCGAAGAGAGGAAATTGAAAAGGGTATGTGTATATCAGTATATGAATGCATAGACATTGTTTTCTTCATTCTGATGTGGAAATTGACTTTATAGGAACCATATTGTTTTTAGCATCCCCTTAAAGATGAATAAATGAAGAATATGTTTACCAATAAGTGTTTGGTGTGAGTAGATTGCTATTCTTATCCCTTAGATAAGGTCGAAGAAGGTAGATCATCGGGTATGTTTGGCATCAAAAACTTTTAAAAGTTAGTTTTTGAGCAAAAGTTATGACTTAAAACTTGCAGGTTGTTCATTTTTATCTCAACTACAAACAAGATTTTAACAACAGTTACAGTTGATTTTTGAAAGTTATTTGTAGTAGCTTTCACTTAACAGCTAAATTTGAGTAAAAGTCAAAGCTTGAAGCTGTAGTTTATTTTTTTTTCTCTTTGCTACCAATCAAAATTTAAAGCAACAATTACAGTTATAATTAATTTTGCCAAACATACCCTACGTCTTTTGGCAATTTGTTAAGCTAGATTTTCTAAGGAGTAGTAGCATAATTATTTCTTTCTTTCCACTATTATTAAACTACATCTTTTGATGCTTAAACTACGATAAGGATTCATCTTTGGTTTTGAACGTTTGTTATTGTAAGTATTTTGTAATCAACTTATAATTGCATACAAATGTGATCAATTCACAATATGTATATATATTACCTCAATAACTTTCATAAAGTACGGCCATAAGTATGTGATAACGAGCAAGACCAAAACAAGAAAACAATTGTAATCATAGTGACAAAAGAGATTGTTTCTCTTAAGAATTTCTATGTAAACGGCATGTGATTTAAATGATTACTTCACCATACTTGAATAGAAAAGAATGATTTCTAGATTCAATTTCGCCTATTATGAATTTGACCAAAGAAAAAAATTCATTAGAAATGATCATTGCATTACAATCTCTGATTCTCTAACTATCGAATATCCTCAATTCATATCGGGTTTATTTCATCTTATCAATTCCACATTCAGTTTAATTTAATTTAATTTAACTCGTTTAGTTTTTAATGTATCCCTTATTGTTTCTCTCACATATGACTATTCTGAATCCTATTCCAGGCCCTTATGTTCCGTTCAGTTCAGATTCAACTTATTCTATTTAAGCCATACATATTTTTTCTAACAGATTACTATTCATTTAGTTGAGATCGGTTCATTTCAAATCATTCAGTTCAATTCAAATACTTTTATACGAACTGAACACACTCTAAATATTCTGTATCCATCCAAAGATGGATTACTTGGGCAATTTCCTCCAACTTTCATCAAAAGGAAGGACAGAAAGTAATCTTATAATATACCAAAAACATAATATTTTGTTGGCAGTTAGTACCAGTTAGGATAAGTCGCTACCCACAATGATTCATGAATGGGTAATAAAATAATATGATTGCATGCACGAGAAAGGAATTTCCAGATGTGCTTTAAAGCTTAAAAAAGCTACTCGTAGTATAAATGATACTAATTGGTAATTTGGCTTATAATTAATTAAAAGCCTAACTTTGGGGGAATTTCCAGGTTGAGACAAGCCACATGGGTTATGGTTGGGAAAGTATCACTCAGGGAACATTTCATTTAAGGACAGCTCGATCGATCAGATTTAAGCCCTTACTTGTTTCTCCTTTTTCAATTCTTCCTCCCAATGCACTCCCTTCCACTTTATACTTCATTAACTGATAAGCCCCTCTTCATTTCGTCGTTATCATTATACATTCCTTCTGTTTAGTTTATTATATTATACACATTTAATATTATTCATCTCAATTTTATAACATACACTTCTCACACATAAACATAGTCTATAAATATATGTTGGACACAACTATTAGATATTTGTCTTAGTAGCCAAAATCTATTAGGTGTTACTTGAAAATGGATAGCTGTTCAGATGCTTATTGTAAGTATTAGTGTTTGGTAGAATCGTATATTCAACTAGTTGAATTTGTCAACTAACTTAGATTGGGTTAGGTAACATTAATCATTCACGACATGTTCATTTCATTGTTTCCATTCAACATTTAGTTCCGTTTCCGTTCAGTTTTACAACTTATTTTATATTTAAAAAAATACAACCTTGCAAATAATAATAATAATAAATCTTATATAGATTAGTATGTAAAACTTTCCTATATAAGTTTGTTGCCATTTTACTCACCACTTAATTTATCCTTAGCAATCTTACAACTTAATAATGGGTTGTGGACATCAAGCCATCAACAAACCAGTTGGGCCGGACCCAAATGGGGCTCAAGTTGGTCTTGGCCCGTAACCAGGTAGCTAACTACCCGACTGGCCCGCAATGGACTGGGCCAAATAGGCCCACACAATTTTTATTTTTATTTTTTAAAAAAAAAATACAAAAAAAAAAGGCAAAATTTGAAATATTCCATAGCCTCCTCCTCACGAAAGAACCAGAACCAGAACCAGAACCTTCTCTCGCTCTCCACTTCCCTCCTCATCACCAACTGAGCTGGCGGGGAATCATATAACCAATTTTAACGATATTCATTTCGAATTCGATTCGCCCAAAATTCAATCTCAATCAATAAAAATTAGGGTTCTTCAAATCAGAACAAAAAAATTTCGAAAAGAAGTAATGTCAGCGTTGAGGCGGTTACTACTGAGGAGAATCAACATTTTGCGCACTTCAATTGCTGCCGCTTCTTCTAAATCCCTAAACCCTAATCCTCACTCTCTTCAACCTCGCTTATATCACGGTAAATTCTCTCTCACTGCTTCTAGTTTTCAATTTTGCTGTTCGCAATGCAAATTCAAGTACCCATTTTGGTAGTATAATCATGGATTATGCATAGATTTTTCTTGTTATCGGGTCGTCAATGGAAGACGATCATTGCTGTTGTTTCTGGTGTTTTGGCTTGATATTTTTGTTAGGAAAGTTGCTACATTGAAGTTTCTGCTTGAAAGGGTGATCAATTGGCCAGGGCGTGTCCAAATTGATTTTTTTGCCAGCAAAATTTTTGGGTTAATTATGATTGTGGATTGTCAAAAGGGCATAGAAATTTCAATTATTTCTACTCTGAGTGAACCACCTCGAATAACATCACAGGAACTCTAGGGGAGTTCATGTTTATGGAAAACTTCTAACTTATTTGATGAACTATACAATTCATAAATTACCTGACATTTGGTTATCTTATGTGATGTGCAGGTTATGCAGCACAACGGCACACAACGAATGCATTTAAAGGTCTCATTCCAGTATATAACACCAAATCTACGCAATCACTTTCCATGCCACTCGTTCTAGCCAGTTTGGTTGGTATTGGGGTTGTAGACGTGGCTTATGCGAATGCTGATGAGGTTTGTGTTTGTTTCGAAGGAAATTACGTTTGCTTGTTTTAAGAGAACTTCTGAAGTGGTTCTGAATATGTTGCTTGCATTTGTTGTCACGGCTAGTTTGTATGGTTTCAGGCCATATTTGTGTCAGACATATAGCTTGTGAATTGTAACTTGTAGATCTTAGAGGCTAATGGGCCATGTCAAGGCATCATTTTTTGATTGCATTTTATTCTGGTTGAACTCTCTTCAGGTACCTGCTAAATCTTCAATGCCATCAGAAGCTCCTCCAAGTCATGAAGACCTGGAGGAAACAGCAAGAAAAGAACGTCGTCGATTAGAAGATTTGATCAAAAGTAAAGAGATGCAGTATGGCTCATTTCCTCGATTCACAGTTGCTGTAAAGGGTCAAAAGGTTAACTTCTTAACTAGTAAAACGCTGGATCAATAACCTTATTGACTACTGCATGGAAAAATTGATGTAGACATTCCCTTAAGATGTTGCCCTAAAAGGTGGAATGGACTTCTGGTTGAGTGATTATGGTAGTGGGAATAGTTACAGTTATGCCACATATCATAGTTATGTGTCATCAGTAAGTGTACTATATAACAATCACGGCTGTGCAATTCTCCTTGTGCTAGTGCTGAAATTCATATACATGAGCTCTTTGACCTTATGCAATTTGTCAATTCACGTGGTGATTGTAGTGATTAAGTCTGCTGTGTGTATATATAACCAACCTGGGTGATCTCTTGCTCTTCTTATATCATGTTTTGACCTACATCTTTTGGAACTTCCTTGTGGGAAGGTTAGTGGCAACATATATATACTTATATGATTTGCCAAAGCTTAATTGTTTGTCCTATCCCTTCCCCGAGTGACTGCACTATGAGCCTATGAGGTATTTTAGATTTGACTTTTCTTTTCATGTTGTTGTTGGNTTTTTTTTTTTTTTTTTTTTTTTTTTTTTTTCTTTCTACCATTTTCATCTAGATGTGTCGAAGAAGGGATTAATTTTTCTCAGCAATTTTTAAACTTATATATATAGTCATAATCATGATTAATTATTGTATCTCCCCTTCAACTCACTCAAATACTGTTGTAGTATATCATCTAAAGCTTGATGCAAACTTGATCATCCTTTCTGCAAACAGAGAGGCTCTATAAGCATCAACTAAGAAGCACATCCCTGCTTGTGCGATTTTCTCTATGTTTCGAAGGATATCATAAAAACACACACACACACAAACACATACACAAAAAAAAAAAAANAGAGAGAGAGAGAGAGATACGAATACGACACTGACACGGGTAAGCATAATTTCTTCAAAATTACATGACACAAAAGCTGCTGGGAAACGATATACATAAAATATTAGAAAAACAGAAAAAGAAACTTTCATAAAATGCATTTTGATTAATAATTAATTTTAGTCAGTTATAGTACATCTAAAATGCAAATTCAGCAAGAATTACAGTGAAAGAGCTCAAAGAGAGACGAAAAGTGAGAAGACTAAAAAAATATAAATAAAAAATCACATTATGAGAGACACAAGTAGGAAATAAAGAAGGCAAAGTAATTGTGAAAGATGCGATGAAGAGTGTTATCAGTTGTGTCGGAAGAACTTTCCACCACCTTGAAACGATTTGTTCTTCACGAAACATTTCCAATACGTTTCCTAGGCCTGCCATGTCATTTCGGGTGTCGGAAACACGAAATGACACTTGGGCCAGGTGTCCGTGCTTCAGAGGATATAACCAAACTGATCACGTATATCTTTTTACTATGGTAGAAATGGCTTTAGCACATATGTAACTTTTCTTGACAGACATGTTTGTATTCTTTGTGCCCATTTAGAAGCATTGCTATTTCACTGATAATGACTGTTGATGGCGTATTGTAGATTGCAATAAGGTTTCAAGTTCCCCCTAATTGTGAAATTCCAAGATTGATTGCGAACCTTGCTGCAAAGCTTGATATGAGCTCACATATGGAGCTTCGTTCTTGGGATAGGTAATTTCAACATTTGAGCTTTTTCAATGTATTTCAATTTTTTTTTCTTTCTATTGAGTATTGACTGTTTATGAGGTCATATGTGCTGTTTGTAATTTCAGTCTACGTTTCTATCATGGTATCAGTGTCGGTCTGTCGGACACTATTTTTGCTGCTCACGCTATGTAATATATGTTGTGAAACTTCAGTACAGTTGCTTGGCAGCTAGTACTTAGTCGCCCACATGGACAGATGGACAGTGGAGGCAATAAGGTGCGCATAGGAGAAGCTATCTCTAATGAGGGAGACCTCTGTATTCTCATATTTCGATCATTGATAAGTACTGATAGACCGGTAAGCCAGTAATTATTATCTCGCAATAATGTCCTGTATACCATAAAAGTTATTACCATTACTTTTCTTATGGGTGATGTGCTTTTATATTGTACATTCACAGGAGATTGAGTTCCTAAAGCAAGGAAGCTTCAGTTTTGCTGAGCTTGATGCTTTTGCCTCAATTCTACAACTAGCTGGTGAAAAGACAGCACAGAGCAAATCCATGGATAGAAGAAATTCTACCGGAGTGCCATCCTCAAATAAATCAATAACTAGTTTACAAGCCATGGGAGTACGTGTGTTTGGGCTTGATGAGCCACGTGTTGGTTACGCAAGTGATGAGATATCATGGGATACCATTGCTGGTTATGATGAGCAAAAGAGGTATGTCAAGTTTGGGGTTCATGCCATTATTTAAAGGGTTTTTTTGTTAGGAACCATCTTATATATAGCTGCTTTTGTGAAAACCCCCTTATAAAATCAATTTTGTTGGGAACCACCTTATAAAAATAAATTCCCTTAACAGAGCCACCTTATGCCTAATTCTGGCCAAATTAAAGAGTTGTGTTCCCGTTTTACCCTTATGTTTTAAAATAATTTTAATTTTAAGGTGAGAAATTAACTAAAACCCATTTTCCATAAGAGCAAAATGAGACCAAAACTATTTATTTTTTCCATGGAAAATGATTTTAGTTATTTTTCTCGGCTAAAAAATACATTTATTACAAAGCATAAGGGTAAAACGGTAATAAAGGCCTTAATTTGGCTAGAATTAGGTGTAAGGTGGGTCTGCCAAGGGAATTTACTTTTATAAGGTGGTTCCCCACAAAATCGATTTTATAAGGTGGTTTTTCACAAACAGTGATATATATAAGGTGGTTTGTCACAAAAAACCCTTATTTAAATAAAAAGATGGCATGCTTTCAAAATTGAGACTTGAGAAGTCTGTAATATGCGTGCTTGTCTTGGCTATCCATCTGTGAATTGTAATTTGTAGCTGTCATTAGTTCAAGTCTAATTTTTACACTCTCCACACTCCACTGTTTATCATACTTAAATAACCAGGCAACCAGCAGAAGTAAAATGAGTGATGTGCTTGAGATGCAAGATTGTTCAATATTTGCTTCATTGTGTACTTGACAAGATAAATAATAGTTCTAGAGATGATGCACATGATCTTGAAGTAGGCTAATTACTGAACTTCACAAAGGGGAGGGGAGAGAGAGAGAGCTGTGCAGAAGAAGATTCTCATTGGTTTTTTTTATTATATTTATTTATTTATATTTGTAAAGATTGTGTAATCTGTCTTTCTGCCCAAACATCACAACTATGTTCTGGGATTTGCTTATGATCATGTGGTTCTTATTCACCGATTATTTTTTCTGTCCACACCCCCTTTCCACCTACCGTATAGGGAAATAGAAGATACAGTACTGTTGTCTCTGCGTAGTCCTGAAGTTTATGACGATATTGCCCGCGGGACTCGGCGTAAGTTTGAGTCTAATAGACCCCGAGCTGTGCTTTTCGAAGGCCCTCCAGGTTTGCTATCTAGAATAACTGAAACTATTTCATCAGCTTTTTTGTGTGATGTTTTGCTGTTTATGCCCATGGTGGTGCAATATGAAGGATATGGCTCTATTTTATTTGACCTGATAAGCTTGGTAGATATCAATCTTATATATGTTTCTTTTTCACAGGGACTGGGAAAACATCTTGTGCCCGTGTAATTGCTAATCAGGCGGTAAGGCCTTAGTCTTAGCAGTGATCATTGCTAGATTGACTTTCTGTACTGTTGTGCTAATCTTTCGAAATTGAAGTACTATCTTTTTATTTTCTTTTTAATGGGTATGAACTACGAAGTTTTCCTCAGCTCACCTGTCAAATTTCAGTGTCATCACTGTAAACATAACTCCATGTGTAGTTTATAAATTATCAAGAAACAGCTTATGTGAACATGGGGATCTATGAATCATGTGACAGTCCTATGAGTGAAGGCTTTGCAGCACGAGATTCTGATGTAGTAAACTGTAAAGTGCTGGCTTTATTCAGGTGTACCCCCTCTTAATATGAGTAGCATGACCAGAAAAGTATGAGTTTCTGATGGCTTAATAAACTATAAACTTTTGGCCTCATTCAGATGTACACCTTTTAGTATGAAATATGAATAACAACGAATATAATTGAATACACTGCTTAAACTACTTAATTATGGTAACTCTGTTGCTAATAAGCCTTTTTGAGAGATGTGCTGCTTGCAATCGCTTATTGAAAAGTAAACTTTCGTTATTCGTGGAAGTTTCTTCCTAGAATATAAACCTAATGAGATGCAGCTTTGACACATCACCAGATGTATTATTCTGTTATGGCATATAACTCAATTAGTATCCCCTCATTCCACTGCCTCTTTGTGTTTTATTATGGGTGTCTTGTAGGGGGTTCCACTGCTATATGTGCCACTAGAGGTGGTCTTGTCAAAGTACTATGGTGAAAGCGAACGCCTATTGGGGAAGGTCTTTTCACTTGCCAACGAGCTTTCAGATGGTGCAATCATTTTTTTGGATGAGGTAAATGTCACTATGCTTAACAGTGTTTGTTGTTCATGGGAAAGTGAACTCTCAACCCCTTTTGAGAATAGAAAAGAGCAGAGATCTTACATTCCATTTCCTTAGAAGCTAGTAGATTTCTCGGCCAATCATTCTGCTTACTTTCTATGCATTGTGACTGTTCAACTTTGCAGGTTGATTCTTTTGCCATTGCCCGTGATAGTGAAATGCATGAAGCTACTAGAAGAATTCTATCAGTGTTATTAAGGCAGGTAAACAAATCTGAGAGATTATCTAATGTTCACACTGTTATCTGCAATTATGTGTACTTCTAGCTTAGGTTATATACTTCTATGACTGTTGACTTGTTAAGAGATATGTGGTTCAAGTCGATGAGAAAGAGAGATGGTTGGGTTTCATCCTTCTATACTTATGTATAGAAAATTAAGTTTTATTAGTTTTCAAATTTCTAGGCTAGCAAAACTCATATTAGTGACCATTTTGTGGGATTAAGGCCGATTGAAGAGAGCCCTTGGTGCCCCTAGAGGTTTTTGGGGACCTGGGGACTTGGTGTAAATTTGAGTTTAATAGACCCCGCGCTGTGCTTTTTCAAGTCCAAGGTTCCTCGGGACTAAGGCTGACACTAAAGACCCCAGTGCCCATTGGAGGCCTTCTTCGGTGCTGTAAAATCATATTTACTTATGGCTTTGTTGAGTTATAAAAATTTGTGACTCGTAATTGGTTACGACTGGCAATTTGGGACCTAGTAATCGAATGCAGGAACATGTCTATATGAGGATCCATGTCAGATATGATTATAAAATGAACACTTTCGTCCTAGTAGATGCTTTCATTTATGGATTTTAGATTGGATCCTATTAGATGCTAGTTGAGTTTTTCAACACCAAGGTTCTTAGAACCCTAAACCCTGGTGTCCCTTGTAAAAGTTTTCAACGCCCTAGAATCATTCTCACCCATGATTTTTACTTGGAGCCTCAAAAGTGGGTGACTTGTAAATGACCATCGTAGACTATTTAGGGACCTAATGGCTGACATGGAGGCCATCACACGTCCTTTTATGGATCCTTCTGCAATAATTTAAAAAGAACAGTTTGTCCTCGTAGACCTCCATGACGACTTAACACCCTTGTTTTTGGTGTTGAAGTTGTATGAATGAGTGACTCATAAAGGGTTACCAAAGGCTATTGTGAACCAAATAGTCGACTCCGTGGCCTCTTCCTCTAAGTACCTGTCCAATATGATCCATTTGGATTCTCTCATGGTTCAGTTGAGTTTTAAAACTGAGAGTAGAGGCCAACATTAGAGACTCGTAGTTGCATTTTGGAGGCCTTCCACAACCCCGTAACATAGTTTTGACCCATGATTTTAGTGTTGGACCCTTAAAATTGGGTGATTAGTGGATGGCCGCCATAGGTCATTGGTGGTCCAATAAATGGTTCCATGGCATCCCATTTTTCTCTCAAGGATCACCATCTAATATATTTATAAATTGAACATAATGGTTCCATGACATTTTGGATTCTTAATTTTTCTAATTAGCCTTTATTTTGAACCTTAGAGAGGACCCGTTAAGTTACTCAACACGGAGGTACCTCGGGACTAAAGAGATCTCTCTGTGCTCTGGTAGTCGTTCTTGACGGCCAAACGTCATGTTCTCCCAAAGGTTTTGGTGTTGAATCCTTACAAATGGTGACTAGTAACAGGTTTTCAAAGGTTTATGGGGACCCAATACCCGGGCTCTCCTACATCCCTCTGGGTATATATGATTGTAAAAGGAACACCTTAGTCCTCCTCGGACACGCATTTTTCACCAGTTATAGCCTTTAGATTGGACTATCTCGATGGCCAGTTTAGGTTTTCTACATGGAGGTTATTGCAGACTATACCAATCCAAAAGACCCCTCAGTACTTTTCGTGTTATAGGCTTTGGTATTGACCCTCATGGGAGTTTGTTGAGTTTGTGGATTATGGCCTACCCATATGATCTCCAGTGCACCTAGGAGACCTTCCTCAGCACCCTAAAATGCTATTATATCTTTGTTTTGGAGATTTCAGCGGGTGACTCGTACCCAATATCCAACCCCGTAGGCATCGTAAGTGCCTCTTGCAATCCTCGTGCAATATGATTAAAAATAACACCTTGGTCCCGAGACTTTTCTGGTGTTTATATCAAGGGGCTATATAGCCTTTGCACTAGACCCTTGAGGGTATCGTTTGAGTTTTCTAACACTAGGTTTTAATTGGGACTAAGGCCAACCCATGAGATCCCTCGATACGCCCTGGAGAACTTTATGAACGCCCTAACTTCAGTTCATTATAAAAGGAACACTCTCGTCCCAGAATCTTCAAGATAACCAAATTTCGTGGGTTATATCCTATTATATTGGATCGTCCAAGGGGCTGATTGGGTTAAGTGTTTCAACACCGAGGGAACTGAGGCCGACCCAAGAGTCCCCTCTGGAGGCCTTCTTTGATGCCTTAAAAAGTGGGTGAGTAGGGTGACTAGTAAATGGTCACCCAGGGGCTATCGAGAAATTTTTATAATTCCTGTTTACATTGCATCCCTATGACATCCTGTACTTGCCTGCCAGATCTAAGGTCGATTAACCAAATCTGATATCATACTCAATGGGTGATACTTGTTGAACCAACTGGCATCATCTTCCTGTTTTAGTTATACTGGTAAAGAATGCTCAAGCAGTTGTGTTTGTAATTTGTAGATATGACTTACTATTAGGCTGAAACTGAAGTGTGCTGAATGATTGCCACAGATTGACGGCTTTGAACAGGACAAGAAGGTCGTTGTGATTGCTGCAACCAATCGAAAGCAGGACCTTGATCCTGCTTTGATAAGGTAGGAAAGAACTTTCGTTTTTGTCATTTTTCATGTATTGTATTACTTGCAGGCGAACTGCTATTTTGTTTTCTAACTGCTCTTGCACTGTGTATTTTCAGCCGATTTGATTCAATGATCACCTTTGGCCTACCTGATCAACAGAATCGTCAGGAAATAGCAGCTCAGTATGCAAGGCACCTGACAAAATCTGAATTGACGGAATTCGCTGTGGTCACGGAAGGGTGAGTAACTTCTCTTATCCACTTGCATTCTGGCTGGGAAGTGATGAATATAAAACTTGTAAATCATGCATGTATGAATCATGATCATGAATATTGATTTGGATGGAATGTGCATGCTTAGCTCAAGCATTAATGGCATTACAAGCCTGTCTCTATGAATCAATGTCTGCATATGTAGATACTGATATGATCAGCTGTAACGTGTTAAAGATGAGTAATAGATAACTCGTTTAGTGGAATGAAAGCTGCCTTCTGTCTTTTATCTTATGTAAAAAGTTATATGACTCAACATAAAGTGACATTCTCTGTCTTAAGCATATGATTGTGCACATTCCTTGCAACCTTCCAGCCTTTGTGTACTATGATCCTTGATGGGCTAGCTTTATTAATAAAAAAATATCTTGTGTCTTGTTTATGTTGATGTTCCAAAAAAATTCTTTACTCACCATTGTGCAAAATTCAGTTTATCTGGAAGGGATATCAGGGATGTATGTCAACAGGCGGAGCGTCGTTGGGCATCAAAGGTAAAAATGTGGATACTCCCTTCTTTCACCCCATCTTCCCTGTGTGTTTTCTGTTTTGTGTTGTCTACTCTATATGTATCGAGTCTTTGGAGATGTTCTCATGGAATTCCAACAGGTTATTCGGAGCCAAACAGCAAAAGGACCTAAAGAAGGAACTCTTCCACCTCTACAAGAGTATATAGAAAGTGCAATGAGTCGAAAGAAATCCCTTCTCGAGATTGAAGAGCAGAGGAATCAAAACGCTAGCGGCCGCA
The DNA here is from genome assembly GCA_030267885.1 of Mesembryanthemum crystallinum. Taxonomy (NCBI): domain Eukaryota; kingdom Viridiplantae; phylum Streptophyta; class Magnoliopsida; order Caryophyllales; family Aizoaceae; genus Mesembryanthemum; species Mesembryanthemum crystallinum. The sequence continues at coordinate 1,771 of BSSO01002170.1, read as the reverse complement.
GAAAAACACAACCGTTGGACATGGCTTAATGTCAGATGGAATGGGATTGATTTTGCATCGAGAGCTTAGATGATGTTCTTGTATGTAGGCATGTTAATAGTCCGATAAACGCTAGTATAGGAAGAGTAACTGTTTGTAACAGATGGTAACAATACTAACAAAACTATCACAAACGTATAGTAGATTTTGGCCAAGTATTGCCCCATTGATGGATTTTTGCCAGGTATTGCTTCAAATGGGAAGGTCAAAGACTTCGGGTATGTTTATGTTAACTTATCAATTATGTGTTCAGTTTAGTTTAATGTAGTTCAATTTACTTAGATAACTTTTTCACATATTATTATTCATTCAATTTAGTTCAGTTCAACATGTTCCAATTTAAATGAACACAAGACTGAGAATGTGAAACCACCAAACTGATTAATGGAATCAGTTGACTCAGGTTCCTCCTCAGCTCCTCCTAACACACTTCATATAAAAATGTACAGTATTTTTTATAATTTGGCACCTTTTAATGCACAAAGGATTTGATCTGATGTATATTTTACCCAGATTGACAAGTATTTTCCAACAAATAATACACAAATTCAAGTTTTTTTTAAATTAGTTTCAATAATTGAGTGCATTACTATTTAACGGGATATAATATGTTAATTCTTTTTTTTTTTTTTTTTTTTTTTGTTCGATTGTAGTTTGCATTATGTGTAATGCTACATCCATATTAGATATGGATGTAGTTTGGCCATATTAAGTGGAACAATTTATCCCATTTCGAATCATAATATCTCAATAGATAAGATAAAATTTTCGTGTTCTAATTGATAAAGACAAATTACAGATATAGATGTAGTATTAATCTACCATTGTTGCCTCTTGTTAGCTTTTATTTTTCTTGTATCAGTTGCATTTCTCCTACGTACCTACTCCAAGTCTTTCTTTGGCTACTTTTAGCGGGTAGACATTTTGACTTGATCATCATACGATTTTAAAAGTAAAGACAAGAAAGCACAGAGAATCTATGCATGTGAATCATACATACATACATACATACATACATTCGCTAAAAGATTCCATTCATCTTAGCAATTAAAGTATTTTAATCAACCCTCCAATTGTCAACACGTGTTTAACTTAACCCAACCTAAGATTAATTTACTTAATAATTTATCTCTCAAATCACAGGCTTGCTACTAAAGAACAAAACTTTAGCTTCGTAAAATGCTAAAATTTGTTTTTTTTTTTTAAGTACTAATCTAATACTAATACGTCTATAGGTAGTTCCCTCAAAACAAAACAAAATGATAGATTAGGATAGGTAGGTCACAAAATGTCAAGTACAATAAATTTTCACAACTTAATTATTCAATTTTGTTGAGACTTCTATAAGTTAAGAACCTTGAATCATAATTAGGGCGACCTAACTCTTTGAATTATCCACTTATATACAAGTCTTTATATAGAGTATGATTAAAGATCTTTGATTAGTTTTACCTTAGGCCTGGTGGCATACTCTAGAAGAATCTTATGACATTTACTTTGTGTCACTCACACTTATATGCTAGGAGTACAATAAGTTGGACTTTTTTTTGTTTAATTTGCATCTTTTGTCACTCATCAATATTTGTTGCAGTATAAAAAAAAGACAAAAAAAGATACGAAAATGAAAAACGTATGAATGCTAATTCTTATACTCCCTCCGTCCCGGAATTAGCTTTCAAAAACTAGGAGGGAACAAGATTTTAGGTGAGTGTTTTTAGACAAATTTACCCTT
>BSSO01002169.1:0-20279 GCA_030267885.1 Mesembryanthemum crystallinum | reverse complement strand
AGACTAACGATGTCAAGACTGGTACATGCATTGCAATCAAAGTGAAAGTTTAGATTATTACGTACCAATAGTGAAGTTGGGATTATTTTCTGCAACATGGGGATAGTTTGGATTATTCGAAACCAATTTTCCTTGAAATAATTAATAAATAATGTAGAAATATTTGGGGTATCACAGGAAAACACCCTTACTCCACAAAACAAACCACAAAAACGCCTCCAACTTGGGGTTACTAACTTGAGGAAGATCCGAACAAGGGAGCTCTGATCCAAGGTAGCCATTCCGAGGGCGATCAACAAATGGTTATTCTTTATTGATTGTGTTCTTGTGTGCAAATTGAACCTTTCTCGAATTGAACCTTCATGTACACACGGCTAAATTTCCACATAAAAATCTAGCATGTTCACTTAATTAAATTCTTGTCCAAATCGCATGAAATCTTGCTAACCATCAAAGCGTCCACCGTTGCGATAAGTCTTTCTTGGTAGATAATCCGTGACAACCCACGTAGCTAAAGCGTAGATAAGGGCAAATAAATGGCATGATAGATATCATGTAAATAAATGGCATAACTGCATTATCTTGATTCATTTGAATAGACTCCACATTCCCGAACTCGGCATCTCCCTCCTTTGGGCACCGAAGTCACAACTTGGCACAATCATGGTATCTCTTTAGATATTCGTGGTTGGAGCCTTCACGGTTTCTCTATTCCTAAAATACGGTGGCGACTTCTTCACCTTGCAAAACAAATCAAGCGAAACTTGATAAAACGGTCACGACACCTGACATAAAATCCGGACAAAACCAAAGAGCGGAAAACAGAGCGCCGAATCGCATGTAGCGAATGCGGGGGTGGCGAGGGTCCCACGACGAATCTTTTTTCTTCAAAAGCACATGACCCAAGTTTCGTGGTGAAACTTCTTTTAAACAGGGTGAGATGTGATATCCCAAATATTTCTATATTATTTATTAGTATTTCAAAAGGTTAAATTATTATCATTCAAGTATACGATAATTTTTGTTTAAGGTTATTATCCAATTATTTGATTTATACGAATTATGTGATTTACTAATAAATATTAAATTCTCATAATTAATTCTCTAACGAAATTAAGAATTATATCATTAATCGTTTTATTGGATTAAAATGCCTTGATCATTTTTTTCATTGAATTGGGCTAGGAAACCCGATTCTCTTGGGATGAGTGTTGGACTAGGGAGTAGTGGGCTATTAGGATTGGGCTTAGGCCAACTAGGGAGCCCTAGCCAACCCCCAATGCCTTGCAATTCCTCATACCTTCATACTATGTATTCGCTTCTTCTCTCTCTAGAATCCCCTCTCCCCAATCTTTAGCTGAGTTGCTTGGCCATGTAGGGCCAAGGGTGGCCAGCCAAAGGCCGTGCACCACCCTCCCTTTTTCTCTTCTCTTTCTCCTTTTTTCTTTCTCTTTCTTCGCTCGTCTCTCCCAATTGTGGGGCCGCCGTGAGGGCACCACCCGCTTGGCGCCGGCCTATTTGCTGTGGCGCCGGTGGGATGGTGGCGATGGAGATGACGAAAGCCGCCCTCCCCTCTCTCTCGGCTTCTTTCTCTCTCTCGCTCAAACTCTCTCTCTCTCTCCCTCTTGTTTGATCGCTGGACCACCGGCGCGGCCCCAGCCCAGTGGTTGTGGTGCCAGCGGGATGGTGGTGGTGTGGTTGACGGTGGCTAGCCCGATGGCCAGAGCCATCGCCCCCCTTCTTCAGTTCTTCCTCACCCGCGCGCTCTCTCTCTCTTTCTTCCTTGCGCACATGGCCACCAGGCCATGGCCAGCCAGTGACCAGGCAGGCCACCACCGGGCACAGTGGCCGTGGGCCGTGGGTAGTGGCTGGTGGTGGTTGTAGAAGATGTTTTGTTGTTCTTTGTGTTTCTTGGGTTTTAAGTTAGGTTTTGATTTTTTATTTAAATTATTTTACTTTGCTTCTGATAAAAATTAAACCTTTTGATTTTTGAAAATTAATTTCAGTAATTAGAAGTTAAAAAGTTTTGATTTTTATATTTTATGTATTCTGGAAATATAATTTTTAGAATATTAGTTATGTCAAAACTAATGTGTTTTTGGGTATTTTGGTGTAAATTGGGAACTTTCTAAAGATTGATTAGGATTGTTAAATTTTCCCTAATCGACCAAATACTAATTAAGAGTCCTAATCTCTCTTTAAAGTTGTATTTTCATAAGGAATCCTAATTTATTAGGAAATGTATTTATTTCTTTATTCTATTTTAGTTAAATTGTATTTCCTTCTCAAGTAGTGAGATTTATATTCCTTGTACTAGTTTAGAATCAATTCTTTTATGTAGTAAATCAAGAGTGATCGATTTAGGACTATTGTGCTAACAACTTACTTTCTTAGGAGGGTTTACAAGGTATTGATCATGCCTTCTCTCTTATAAATCTGATGCATGATTATAGTTATTTAAGCCATATTTTTGAATTAATTGGATAGCATGATATTATGTGTTTAATTAATGATGTCATGATTAGATAATCAACTACATGATGTATATGCTTTCTATATATAACAAGTTAAGTTATTAATAATCGTCTACATGCAGTCATGAGATCCTATGTTATTATACATGAATTATCATTCAATTATATGATTTAGAATTCATTATTAGAGTTTTAGAGTGTATACACCTTCACATGGTAGCCGAAACTCTGTCGATTTATATACTCAAATAGCATGGGAGTACTATGTTATGCTAGGGCAACCTCATTCATGAGTTAGACGTACATATAGTCATGAATTATCTGAGAACTCTTTTGTTGCATAAGGAATTACTTGAATTGATTAATAAAGAGAATAATACTCCTTTAGGCCAATTGGAGTAAACAGAGCATATTTTATCAAAGTGTAAACCCAAAGGGTCATCACTTAGAGTTGTGTCCAAAACCCAACTTTCTATAGCTAATAATGTTAGTCAGGGATGGCGATTCCTAAATCCCTAATTCATGCGTATGAGTGCGTATGGTGGTATGCATACTATGAGTTTATAAGTCCATGGCTAGAATCTACTTATCATTCAAACTATAGCTTGAGCGCTCTACTGCTCTCTTCATCTTTCACTAGTGTCGTGATATGTTGCTATCGGCTAGTGGGCTCTCTTATATCTCTAAAGATGACACTTATTATGTGTTAATTGTTTTGTCACACTTATGAGAATTATTCACAATCGAATCCTTTATGAGATTATATGCTCCTATGTGCATTCAAAATGAATTTCGAAATAAACAAAACCTCTTTGGAGTCCGTTCTATGTATTTTACGGAGTTTAGATGACTTACTCAATTTGTACTGATTTTATGAAATTATGTTTTCCTTGTGTGCCTGGAATGCTCTTGTTCCAGGTTGATCAAGGTACTGTGAGCCGATACTCTAGTCTAGGATGAGAGTTCACCTAGTTCGTTGTTGGAGAGTTTCTACTTTCTTTGGTTTAGAGATTAGTGGCCATGTTTGGGGCATTTGTACTTCATTTACTTTGGTTTATTAATGGATTTCATTTAATTCTCATTTATTAGACAAGATAGTTTGTATTAGTAATTGTGTCTACTCTTTAAATTAGCCTATGCACTTGACCTTCGGGTTAAGTGTGGCAGTCCCGCCCCAGAATCATTAGTACCTCTTTCTTATGTGGAGTATTAGTGAATTCGGGGTGTGAACAAGCTTTTCCATAGACTAGTTTATATTGAGACATCCTTATAGGAGTTTTAAAGGCAGTTTTATATGCCCATAAGGCATCATCTATTCTAGCACTCCAGTCTTTCTGAGTAGGACTCACCATCTTCTCTAAAACAAATTTTATTTCTCCATTGGCAATTTCAGCTTGACCATTGATTTGGGGGTGATATGCAGTAGCGACTCGGTGTGTGACATGATATTTTTCTAAAAGCATGCTACAAGTCTTGTTGCAAAAGTGACTTCCGCTATCACTAATGATTGCTTTAGGCATTCCAAATCTATTGAAGATGTGACTTTTAACAAACTTAACAATTGTCTTAGCATCATCAATAATAGTGGCTTTTGCTTCCACCCATTTAGACACATAATCTACAGTAAGAACAATTTAAGCCTTTGCAAAAGAGGAAGCAAAAGGACCCATGAAACCAGTACCCCACACTTCAATCATTTCACAAATTAAAATTTTAGTTTGAGGCATTTCATTTCTTCTAGATAACTTTCCTACCTTTTGTCAGTGTTCACAAGATTTGCAAAACAAATAAGTGTCTTTATATAACGTAGGCCAAAATAAACCATATTCCTAAACTTTATGTGCAGTCCCTTTGGGACCAAAATGTCCTCTAGTTTCAAAATTATGTCAAAAATCAAATTCAAATTCATCCACACATCATCTAATAACTTGATCAAAACAAGACTTCCAAAGGTAAGGGTTATCCCAAAAATGATGCTTGGAATCAGCCCTAGTTTTTTCCTTTTGAGTTTTTGTTTAGGTAGAAGGAAAAGTCCTCGTTACCAAATAATTTACCATGTCAGCATACTATGTGATCTTAGGTCATACAAAGACAATAAATGTTCATCAGGAAAGTACTCGGTAATCAAAGGCCAATCTTCCTTAGGGAAAAAGTTCTACTAAGACGATGGTCAGCAAATGGATTTTTAGAACCTTTCTTGCTTGTAATTTCGAAATCAAATTCTTGTAAAAGAAGTATCCACGTAAGAAGTCAAGGCTTAGATTCTTTCTTTTTCAAAAGATACTTGAGTGTGGAATGATCACAATACACAATTACATGATTCATTGGCAAATACGGTCTGAATTTTTCTAGCGCAAAAATAATAGCATATATCTCTTTCTTAGTCACACTGTAGTTGCATTGAGCAGGGTCAAGTGATTTATATGCATGATGAATAACATTTGCTTCTTTATCTCTTCTTTGCCCTAGCAATGAACCTACTGCTTTGTCAATGGCATCACACATTAGTTCAAAAGGCAATTCTCAATTCGGGGGACAAAATAATAGGAGCTATGGTTAAACTCTGTTTCAAACAATCAAAAGCCATTTTACATTCATCATTGCAATCAATGTTGGAATCTTTAGCAAGCAAAGCAATAAAGGAGATGCAATCTTAGAAAAATCTTTAATAAAGTGTCTACTGAATCCAGCATGCCCTAAAATTATCTAATGTAACGCAAACAAGTTGGATAAGGCAATGAGCTTATGAATTCTACTTTGGCTTTTTGAACTTCTAGGCCTATAGAACTTACAACATGTCCAAGAATCACACCTTGTTCCATCATAAAATGTCACTTCTCATAGTTCAAGACAAGTTTAGTTTAACGCAACATTTTAACACAAGAGACAAATTATGCAAACAACGATCAAAATAATCACCAAAAACAGTGAAATCATCCATAAAACTTCCACACATTTCTCAATGTTTCTAGTGCATTACACAGTACGAAGGGCATTCCTGTGAAAGCAAAGGTTCTGAAAGGACAAATAGAGGCTGTTTTTCTTGATCTTCTGAAGCTATGGGAGCCGAAGTATATCCTGAGTATCCATCAAGAAAAAAAAAAGAAGGATCTACTAGCTAACTTTTCTAACATTTGATCAATGAAAGGTAGACGGAAGTGGTCTTTTATAGTGTCTTGGTTAAGCTTTCTATAGTCTATACATACCCTCCATCCGTTAAAACTCAAGTAGGTACTAGCTCTCCTTTATTATTCTCAACTACAATTTTTCCGGTTTTTTTGGGAACTGCATGAATAGGAGTAACCCACTTAGAGTCTGAAATAGGGTATATGACACCAGCGTGCAACCACTTAAGGATCTCCGTTTGAACAACTTCCATCATGGAAGGATTTATTCTACGTTGAGATTGTCTAACAGGGGCTTTACTGTCTAAAATGATCCTAGGCATGCACAAAGTGGAACTAATACCTTTGAAGTTGGCTATTGCCCAACCTATGGCTTCCTTATGATTTTTGAGTACTTCCACGAATTTATTTTCTTGTGACTCAGAAAGTGAACTAGATATAATAACATGTAGCTTCTCATTGGCACCAAGAAATGCATATTTCAAATGATGGGGTCGGGAAGGGGTTTCAACTCCAGATCAAGAGAAACCACAATAGATGAGAATCAGTTTATGGACATATGACGATGGTAATTCTGATTTAGTAACAACACATTGAACATCGAAAGATTCAGTGGCATCAAGGGAAGAAATATCAATAGACAATTTTTTTTCTTCTAAATAGTGTTCTCAAGAGATTTCTCATAAAAATTATCAAAAACCTCTTGTGCAAGCCAATCCACAACATCCATAGTATCAATAGCACTCACATTATTGATGTCATTTGAGTGTCTCATAGCATCAAAGATATTGGATTTTCACCATCGAATTCGATAGTAAGATTACCCTCATGCATATCTATCTTAATTTTTGAAACTTTCAAGAAAGGTCTCCCTAACAACAATGGAACATTAGATGAATCATAGTTATCACCAATATCAATAACATAAAAATCAGCAAGAAGAACCAATTCATTTACTTGGACTAGAACATCCTTAAGAACACCTATTGGATATGTATTAGAACTATCAGCTAATTGAATTACCACACCTTTTTTAGCCAATGGTCATAAGTTCAAAGACTCATAAATAGATTTAGGCATAACATTTATAGATGCTCCGAAGTCCAACATACATTTTTCAAGAGTCAAATTTCCAATTTTACAAGGAACTGAGAACATGCTAGGGTCTTTGCATTTTGGTGGAATTTTCTTTTGAATTATATCATATATATTTTCCCTTATACTTACCTTTTCAGATTCTCTGAATTATCTTTTGTTTGTGCAGAGTTCCTTAAGGAATTAGCATACATGGGAATCTGTGTTATAGCATCAAGCAAATGTATATTCACTTCAACTTTTCTGAAAGTCTCAAAAACTTCATTATCTAGCGATGTTTTTCTAGCCTTAGAAAATCTAGAAGTAAAGGGGGTGTATCATTAAAATTAGAAAAATCAAATTCAGAACTTTTCTATTTTCCCTTACTCTAGCCCTCTTTCTCCTCTTTACACTCATTCATGTTGTTTCCTTCCCCTAGACATAGTATAGTCTCATGGTTAGAATTCTCACTTCTAGGTATATCCTTAAACATTACTTGTGTCTCGCACTCCACCTCTCCGCTTTTACACTTTTTGGTTTGTAACTCCTTCCACTTCTAAGTGTGACAGCCTTAACATTTTCTTTAGGATTAGGGAAGGGTTGGGCTGGTAATTTCCCGCATAGTAAGGCTTCTAAATTACTCAAAGAGGTGCAAATCTGACCTATTTGGGTGTCTAAATGTTGCAGATGGGAATCAGTTTTCTTTTGATGTTGCACACCATGTGAATGGACTTGCCCTACTTGAGTGGTAGCTCATCAAAGGAAGGAGTTCCTCTCAACGAGGACTACTTTTGCTACTCAGTCACTCAAGTCTATATGTCACATTCTCTGGTCTTAGGCTGTGGAAGAGGCAGATAATCTCTTTGATGATCTTTTGGTTGAGGGATGTTGAGGAGGATGATACAAGGGATAGTGGGGGTGTTCCCTCTTTATTATGAAGCTCTCAGCATGGAATGTGAGGGGCTTTAATAAGCCCTTCAAACACCAACAGGCTAAGAAATTGTAGGTAGATAATCATATAGATATTATGGTATCTGTGAAAATAAGGCGAAGTAGAGTAAGCCTGTGAAGATTGTTCAGAAGTTTGGTAAATTCTTTGGGTACAATTTCAATTATGAGCATCACCATTATGGTAGGATTTGGCTCATATGGGATCAGAGAACTATTGATGTGCATGTCACACCTCGAATTTACTAATACTCCACATAGGAAAGAGCGACTAATGATTCCAGGGCGGGACAGCGACACTTAATCCAAAGGTTAAGTGCACAGGCAAATTTAAAAAGAAAACATAATTACTAATATAAACCATCTTATCTAATAAATGAGAACTAAATGAAATCCATTATTAAACCAAAGTAAACAAGTACAAAGGGCCCAAGCATGGCCACTAATCTCTAAACCAAAGAAAGTATAAAATTTAAAACTATCTCCAACGACCACCTAGAAGAACTCTCATCCTAGCGCAGACCGACGGATCACAGTACCTTGATTAGCATGGAACAAGAACATTCCAGCCACACAGGGAAAACCGAAATTCATAGAATCGGTACAAACTAAGTAAGGCATCCAAACTATGTAAAATACACCAAACATTCTCCAAAGAGGTTTTGTTTATTTCGAAATTTATTTTGAATGCACATAGGAGCACATAATCATATAAAAGATTCGATTCCAAATAATTCCCATAACATAAGAAGTGTCATCTTTTAGAGACATAAGAGACCCCTCCAGTCAGTATGTTATCACGACACTAGTGAAAGATAAATAGAGCAGTAGAGCGCTCAAGCTATAGTTTGAATGATGAGTAGATTTTAGCAATGGACTTATAGACTCGTAGTATGCATGCCACCCTACGCACTCATCCGCACGAATTAGAGATTTGGGAACCACCATCCTTTACTAACATTATTAGCCTTAGAAAGTCGGGTTTTGGACACAACCCTAAGTGATGACCCTTTGGGTTTACACTGTGATAAAATACGCTCTGTTTACTCCCGTTGGCCTAAAGAAGTCTTATTCTCTTTATTAATCAATTCAAGTAATTTGCATATGCAGGAAAAGAGTTTTCAGATAACTTAAGACTATATGCAAGTCTAACTCTTGAATGGGGTTGCCCAAGCATAACAGAATAGTTCATGCTAATTAAGTATACAAATCAACAAAGTTTCGGCTACCATGTGAAGGTATATGAACTCTAATCATGAATTCTAAATCATATAATTGAATAATTTCATGTATAATAACATATGATCTCATGATTGCATGTAGATGATCATAATTAACTCAACATGCTTTATATAGAAGACATGTGAATCTAAATAACACGTTTCATGTTATAACAAAGTGACAATCAATTTAGAAGGCTTAATCATCATGCAATTGATTATCTAACACATCATAATTAATTAAACACATAATATCATGCTACTCAATTAATTTGAAAACATGGCATAAATAAACTATAAATCATGCATCGGATTTATAAGAGAGAAGACATGCTCAATGCTTTTAAAACGCTTCTAAGAAAGTAAATTGCTAGCAGGGTAGTCATAAATTGATCACTCTTGATTTACTACACAAAAAGAATTGTTCCTAATTAGTAAAGAGAATTTAGATCTCAGTAATTGAGAAGGAAATATAATTAAACTAAAATAGAATAAGGAATTAAAAACCTTTCCTTTTGAAAATACAACTCTAAATTTTAAAGAGATTAGGACTCTCTAATTAGGGTTTGGTCGATTAGGGAAAATTCAACTCTCCTAAACCAATCTTTAGGAAGTTCCCAATTTACACTAAAACACCCAAAAACAAAATCTTTTTGAAATAAATAATATTCTGAAAATTTAAATAAATATTTCCAGAATATATAAAACATAAAAATCAAAACTTTATAACTTCTAATTACTGAAATTAATTTGCATAAATCAAAAGATATAATTTTTAACAAAGCAAAGTAAAACAATTTAAATTAAAAATCAAAACCTAACTTAAAACCCAAGAAACATCAAGAACACAAAACCACAACTACCCATCACCATCTGTCACCACCTCCAGCCTGGGGCTGGCGGTGGTCGACAGGCATGCCAACAGCAACCGCCTCCATCGCTGGCTGGGCAGCAGCCGCGTGAGCGGCCCTAGGGAGAGAGAGAGAGCGAGAGAAAGTGTGAGAGAGCGAAGGAGGGGCTGGTCGCCACGACTCTTGCCGGCCACCACGCCACCGTCCCACCTCGCTACGATGGCCATGAGACCGGAGCCGGGCTGGGGCGGTCCCTGCCCGTGTCGCCCGTGAGAGAGAGGAGAAGAGAGGGGCAACAAGAGAGAGAGAGAGAGAGAGAGAGAGAGAGGCGGTGGCGCCACCACCCTTTGGTGATCGACCATCCCCACGGTCTTGCTAGGCCAACAAGCAGTTAAGGGGAGGGGAAGAGAGAAATTCTAGAGAGAGAAAGAGAGAGAATACCTAGTATGAAGGTATGAGGAGTTGAAAGCAGAAGAATGAACCCCTATGGTCCTTATATAGGCGTTGGGGGTTGACTAGGGATCCCTAGTTAACCTAAGCCCAATGCTAATGGCCCACTACTCTCTACTCCCACACTCTTCCCAAGATAATTGGGTTTCCCAGCCTAATTCAATTAAAACAAGGATCGGGCCTTTTAATCCAATAAAATGATTTAATTTCGAATTAAATCTAAATGATATAATTCTCAACTTCACTATGAGAATTTAATATTTATTACTAAATCGCATAATTCGAATAAATCAAATAAATTGGATAACAATCCTTAAAAGAAAATTATCATATTATCGTTCAAATAACCTTTTGAAATACTAATAAATAATATAGAAATATTTGGGATGTCACAGTGCTTGTCGTTGAGAAGACCTCTCAAGCTAAATTTGTGCAGAGTCAACAGTAGCAGGGGTGGATGTCTATTTTTGTATGACTATGGTGTATGCTTCAAATTTTGCAGGGGAGAGGCGGCACCTGTGGTGACATCTCAAGATGGGGTAGCACTATGCAGGAGCCTTAGATCCTCCTAAAGGACTTCAATGTCACTCTTCATGATGTTGATAGACTGAGCCTAGCCAGCCCCAACCCTTATTCAAAGAGTTTGCTAGCTAATTGCCTTGCTTATAATCACATTCTTGATCTTCCAGCCATTGGTATGAGTCCATTTGACTTGGACCGACAAGTATGAGGCTGACTCTAAACTGCGGTCTAAGTTGGATATGGTTATGAGCAACCCCTTTTGGATTCTGGATAGCATTGATACTGTTTAATTCTTGAAACTAGCACCTCTGACCACTCTCCTGACTTGGTTACCATTGGCACTCCCCCACCTAGGCGATACAAGTCATTTAGATTTTTGAACTGTAAGACCCTAGATGAGGCTTTTCTACCCTTGGTAAAGAGAGCTTGGGACCAGCCTGTTAGTGTTTGTGCTATATTCAATATTTGCAGCTAACTCGATATGATCAAGAAAGAGCATAGATGCTTCCACAGGGAGTATTTATAGCAACATTAGTGTTTCTGAGAAGCAGTTCCATGATTGCCAGACCCTCCATGCTAGTGATCCCCTCAACTCAGAGCTTATTGATGCTGAGAAGAATTACACTGCACTTAATTTAAGATGAAGAATGCTGAGCTTAATTATGGGCACTTATCATAAGGGTAAAATTACTGACGTCAAGATGACTGATGAATGCAAAAGCTATTTCCATGCCAAAGTGAAGGAGAGACAAGCCTATACCAATATTGATTCCATTAAGGATAAAGATGTTCACAACCAGGTAATGATGAGGGTATTAGTAAGGCTTTTGTAGACTATTATGAGTAGCTTCTTGGCAAGCTGATGACACCTGCCCCTTGGATACTTCCCTACTTCAGCCCAGTCCTTAGTTGAATGACGATATAAGAGCAACCCTGGTGGTCCTTGTAACCCATGAAGAGGTGAGGAAAGCAGTGTTCTCCATCCCAGACAACAAGGCCCTAGCCCTGATGGGTTTACTTCTAAAATCTTCAAAGCTGCATGGAGTGTTATTGATGCATGAGCATCAGGATAATAATTTTTATTTGTTTTCAAAGTCTTTAATTTTGTTTCTTAATTTAATTTGGAGTCAATAAAGTAGAAAGTTTTAGGAACGTATTATGTTGTAGGAAGATTATTTTTTAGGATAATAATCTTATTTTATTTAGGCTTCCTAGTTCTAGTTAGTTTCTTTTTGTGCAAGTAATTTGTTTGCCTATAAATATAGACTAATGTACTCGATTTCTAGACAGAGTTGATGATGATTTGATTAATGAAAATGTAAGTGATTTTCAAACCTTGTTAGTTTCAGTGATTGGCTGACAATCCCTTCAATTCAGTAATTGAATTGAACTTTTATGCTTGTGATGGGCTTAGAAACTCTAGTTCTTGTTGAGTTAATTGAGTGTTTCGATTAATTTGACAAATCGATATCCTTTATTTTATTTGGTTCTTTAAACTAAAAACAACACAAATTCACACCCTAAAACATAATACTTTCCTAAAGCTTCCTACTTTATTGACTCAAAAATAAATTAGGAAACAAAATTAAAGACTACAAAAACAAATAAAATCATTCCTGATGCTCATGCATCAATTATTGAGACTGAAGTGTGTAAAGCCGTTGATGATTTCTTCGGAAATGGTAGCGCCTCAAACAAGTTAATGCTAGTGTGATCTCTTTGATCCCCGAATGCTCCACCCTTGCTAGTGTGTGTGATTTCAGACCCATTTTTTGCGTAATGTCATGTACGAGATTCTCACTAAGATATTAACTAATAGATTGGAAGCTCTTATTTCTTTTCTTGTAGGGAAAGAACATAATGCCTTGTGCCAGGTAGGAGTATCAGTGAGAATGTGTTCCTTGCTCATGATTTAGTGAAACACTGATAAGAAGGGGATTTCACCTAGAGTCTTGATTAAGGTACATATAAGGAAGGCATATGACACTCTTAGTTACAAATTTCTTAGAGAAGCTCTCAGCCATCTTGATTTTCCTCCTCAATTCAACCAGTGGGTTATGACTTGTGTGAGATCTGCCTGTTTCATCATTATCTTTCAAGGCTCTCTTGTGAAATTCTTCAGGGGTCAAAGATGGGTGAAGCAAAAGGAAACCCTATTTCTCACTATCCCTTTGCTATTTGTATGGAAATGTATTCTAGAATGTTAAGGAGAGTTACCAGTCAGGGGACTTCAACTATCATCCTATATTCCTAGGTGCAGCAGAAGCGGGGAAAACCACATGATCTTGGCTAATGATTTGCTAGATTTCTGCAGAGGTGATTACTGCTCTGTTCAGCTTGTCAATAATAGCTTGATTGAATTTGCTCAGACCTCTAGCCTCCAACCTAATTGCTACAAAACCTCTGTCTACTTTGGGGGTGTTTAAGAAGCTGATAAACAATTTTTCATACTACTGGATTCAGTGAAGGGCAGTTCCCCTTCAGATATGTAGGTGTCCCTCTCAACACCATACAACTTAGTATGGCTGTATGTCAAGCTTTGGTGAACAGGATCTCTACTAGAGTGCAGAACTCGCTCGACTAATAAATTCTTAACTGTGCTGGGAAAGCTCAAATTGATTAACTCTGTGGTGTTTGGAATGGAATCTTATTGGTGCTCAACTATGGTGATCCCAATACTGTCATTGAGCTAATTGACAAGCCTTGTAGGCATTTTTTCAGGGAACTGGCAAAGTGATCTTCTTTGGTTGGCAGGAGGTGTGTAGGCCCTATATAGAGGGAGGTTTCAACATCAAAGATAGTCTCTCCTGGAACAAAGCCATGTTCTTGAGGTGGATAGTTGTTCTTGCTCATAAGAAAGACTCCATGTGGGGCGATTAGGTGCACAAGTATTATTTGAAGCAGTGGAGTATACGGGATACACAGGCCAAACCAGGTATTCTTGAGTATAGAAGAAGATTGTCATTATTCAGAATCAAAAGATACAGAAGTACTGGACGGGCTACTGCTCTTCTTACTTCAAAATGGGATTGGAGTAAGTTCAATTGCTAAAACTTATGACTTCTTTAGAAATTCTGGTTGGATCAATAAGCATCATAAAACATTGTGGGAAAGTATGGCTATGCCCAAACATAGGATCATAGCTCAGTTGGCAGCTGCAAACAAGCTAGCTATCTGTGATAATCTCATGAGTAGAGGTTGGAACATGACTAATCGATGTGCTCTTTGGCTTGTTGATGGGAAATCATCTCAACACTTATTCTTTTCTTGCTCCTATTCTGCAGCTGGCATAAACTACTCCAATGGTTGAGGATTCTTTGAAGAGATATGTGAAGGGCAAGCAAGCTATATAGAGATTACATAGGACTACTCTATTAGCAGCCATATATATACCATCTCTGGAGAGAGCAGAATTCCAACTCTTTGCTGGTAGAACCACCACACCTATGCAACTAATCTTAAACATATTCAATTCTTTGTCTTTGTTAGAAGTTTTTATTGGATTAAATCAGAGGAGAATGTGTAATAGGGGCTACTGGTGGTGCGTGCTTTATGTTTGAATGTTTTTTCTGCTAGTGTAAATGTAAGGTGCTACATTGATACATTGCAACTGTAATGTTTGCCCAATAAGTACCACATTGGTATCCTTTAGAGAATGACAAAAAATCTTAACCAATTGCAAAAAAATGTGCTAAGTAGTGTGCGACTTTGTTCCCCTCATCTCAAACATTGTTAATCACATAACACTATAAGACTAGTTACTAATGTGTTGTTTTAGGTCCACTGTCAAGCTCCTTGTTGAGGATATCGCATTTCGGTTCGGGCCTTAACAATTGACAATTGTTTCCGGGAAAAAGTTTGTAAACCTGACCAACTTTGGGACATTTTTTTTTTCTTTTAAACGAAGATTAAGTTGGAGTTTCATTTAGGATTTTAAGTCAGTCACGTGATGCCTCATTAGTAATGGTAGCTACTAGTGTAATGAAGTATTTCAGCCAAGATTGTGTCAGAAAAATCAGAATAAACTAAGGTTTGATTCTGCATCAAATCTGACATTAACAAAATACAGAAACATAACTAGCTGTATAAATTTCAATATTTTAATCCACATTAAGAGTAAACAACCAGACATTACCTTGGTGCTTTAATTGGCATCCAAGGAAAATGCATTGAGCACAAAGCTTTCACAATTCACAGCATCATTGAGCCATGACAGGAAAAAGAAACCCCCCACAGTCAGAGGATTAAATCCATAAAGGATCAAAAAAGTGCTAGTGAACCCAGTATTAGTCCCAAACTCCCAACTGCATGAGATATACATATATAGGTACCACTAGAGCTGGGAGTAAAAGATATGACTTTAAAATTTGTATAGCTTATCATGCTTCAATTTCAAACCTTGAACACTTGATGCTGCCCATACAAATATCGATCTCGATCAAGTTCTCCTCTTCGTTCATCTCATTTAGCATCTCCATCCAGTTTTGCTGCCTGAAATCAGGCCATTTCTGCTGAAACCCGTACCATGATTGGTCCTGTACTGCCTTAGAGTCCACATAGTGACCTGCAGGGAGGGTGATTTCGATCAAGCTTTCTTCATCAGAGATTGACCCATCTGAGCAGGGTGTGCTGTGACTCAGATTCTCTCTGAATGTCCAATAATTTTCAGAATCCTCACTTGAACAAGTTGTGTGATCAAGGCTAATTTCACTGTCAGACAGTGCATCTGATGAGCTTAGCAAGTAATCCCCACCTTTTCCATCTTTCTTGTTCTCAAAAATTTGAGGTTCCTTCTTTATGATACTCTCCTCTTCGATCTCCGATACCTGTTCTTGCATCTGAGCCATCACATTCACATTTGCCTCTCGATTTTGACATCGAGCCTCCTCTACTGCCTTCGATTTCACCAAAGTCTCGTGTACTTCCTGAACCGGTCTCAGTAATTCTAGCTTCAGTGTCGGCTTCTGGTGACTTGACTTTGAGCAGGAGACAATTACAGGACACAATATGAGAGCTGAAGATGTGAGGAAGATAGTAATAATCCCAAAATCTGAAGAATGAGCAAACGCAAGGAACGATCCAAGGACAGCAAGCCAAGGAAATGGGTATCTAAGTAAGCATGAATATGCTACCATCTTTCAGTTTTCTGAAAAAGATTATATATGATGCAAATTTTTCTGCTTGGCTAGGACAAAGGACGCAAAGATATACGGTATAGATTGTGAACAATATGTTTATGATGGGGTCGGTCTAAGAAGAAATGAAGATCTTAGGGCATAGGCTAACAAGGATAGCTAAAAAGAGGAATTATGTTTAACTTGGAAACGAACACTTGCCAAAAGATATAAATAGGGAAAGAAGAAAGAGATATTGTTTGAACTCACCTAGTGCTATTGAGGTAACAGGTATACCTCAACTGGTAAGCCAAGTTGAAGAATTAAAAGAGATGGAANTATTCGCGTTTTCGATTTCTTTTTTCCCTCCTCTCCTCTCCTCTCCTCTCCTCTCCTCTCCTCTCTCTTTTTTAACTGCAATTGCTTGGCTGTTCCACTTCTTCAGAAGACTCACACAGTCACACTTCCCAAGTCCACATTTGTGACTAAAAAACTAGGTTTCCTGTCTTTGTACAACCAATCAGGTGGGTGTTCTCACCAGCTGATTCTCTCTTGAAAATCCCATTTTAACTGGTTTATAGCTTCAAAGAAGAAGGCTTTGGGGTGAGAGAAGCCATGTGAATTATTCTGAGCTCACCACATGGCACTTTTAATCCCTCCAACTTTGCAAGTAGACAAAAAACTATGATCAGAGAAACATCAGAAACAGCAAGTGCTAATCAAACTATTAACTAAGCTTTTCCTGTAACCGGCCTTTCTGGGAATCCCAAGCTTGAATTCTTGTCACACTCAAACCATGCCTGGATCCTCTTTGCCGGATAAGAAACCGTCATAGGCGACCCTTTTTCCCCTCTTCTTGAAACCGTGCTGATCCGAGCTGATCCTTACAAGCCAACAATGCTCCTTGTGTGAATTAGGACCTGATTTTCTTGGACAGAAGCATCAAATTTGATACTATGAGAATTGAACTTTTGACTCTTGAAAAATCTTTTGAGCTAGTTTTGCTTACTTCAAATGTGGGGAAATTAGAGCAGCAGCTAAATGAGCTCTTATATTTTCTTGATATGTTCCTCATTAAGGAAAAAAGTTGGGTATTGACTTTGCATTAGTGGTCGTGTTATTAACAGTGTTATCATAATTAAAGTTGTTCCGACGGATTAGAGACAATTTTAAGTGCTACTTTGCTGAATTGACCTTCTTTTCCTACATTCAGATCGTTATAATCTTGACATGATCAAGAGGGACCAGGTTTGGCAATCTTTTGGCTTCTGGTTTGCTCCTATAATGATTGCTTTTTAAGCATGCTTTAGCATTTTTGGTCCGTCACTTTGTCCCCAGGAAAGTTGATGCCCCTTACCTCTTGCCTTGTACATATCATACTCATGTAGTTTCTTGATAAAGTTAATGGTATGAGTAAATTCATCTGATTCAATCAAAAAAAAAAAAAAAAAAAAAGTTTGTCACAAAGTTGATAACTTGCCTGGGCTGTGCTAATGAATTAAGAAATATGGGCTTAAATTGTTTAGAAAAAAGAACTTATTTTTTGTGGAGCATGTATTTAGTAGCATTCTATTATGATATTCTTAGTCCATTAGTTCCACTTACTCTGCTCATCATCATCTCCCATGCTTTCATGTTGAGAAGCTGAAGAGACTCTGTGGAACTAATTTGTTTTCTTTAAGTGCAAATTGCAAGTTTTGAGCTTATTGTAG
The DNA here is from genome assembly GCA_030267885.1 of Mesembryanthemum crystallinum. NCBI lineage: Eukaryota > Viridiplantae > Streptophyta > Magnoliopsida > Caryophyllales > Aizoaceae > Mesembryanthemum > Mesembryanthemum crystallinum. The sequence continues at coordinate 2,789 of BSSO01002169.1, read as the reverse complement.
TGCAAATTGCAAGTTTTGAGCTTATTGTAGTGCAAATTGCTGATTAGGATAATTAATTAACTGGATGCTTATTATTTTGCTTGCCCCAAAGCCTCGAGAGCCCATTCCAAAAAAGAGTATGTAGAGAGAAGAAGTTATAGTGTCAATCTTTAATGACCATCATGCTAGCTAGATCTTAGGCACTGTGGATAATTACTATTTATAGTAATTATTATTACTGTTCTTGGAGAAATAAGCAATTAACTTAAACATGCCTTCACTTGCTCTTCATGATCAAGTTGCTAATACAAAAAAGCCCTTGGCAGGGCAGCTCAAGAGAGTCATTGCACTAAGCTTGTTAAAATACCAAATTAATCTTTTGAGATTTCATCAATTAATTTTCTTTCTCATCAAAAGCTCTTAACCGGTAACAAGTGTATGGAAGTGAAGGCTTCTCTGTAATGGTGCTGAGAAGACCATTCTTGGAACTGCATAGTGGAGACCATCACTTTTCCCCCTGCCCCATAAATGGATGTTAGAATCTTTAGAATATATATGTGACATATATTAACCATCCATGGTTGTCAACTGCATAGTGGAGACCATCACTTTTCCCCCTGCCCCATAAATGGATGTTAGAATCTTTAGAATATATATGTGACATATATTAACCGTCCATGGTTGTCAATTGCAAGTTTTTAGTTTTGAAAGATTTATAAATTTTTGTAAAAATTTACTTAAAAGTCGAACTTTTTTATACTTCTAATATTGTGCTTAATTTTCAAAACTGACAATTAAAAACTAGAAATAAAAAAAATGATTTTCAAAAATTAGTTTTAGTTTTCAAATAAACTGAAAACTGGCAACGTATAACCATCACAAATAAATGTAGATTTTGCCACCCTTTTTGGCTAGTGCTTAATTTATCTTCAAGGACCTCTTATTGATTTTCCTTTTGACACCTTGTCTTTTGAATCAAAATAGGAGTAGTTGCTTTTCTTTTTCCTCCCAAAGGACTTCGCAAGATTGCTCCTTGGCTTGTGGACTTTCTTTCCTCAAGAGTAAAAGAAATAAAATTATATTGTACTTAAAAATCTGATTTTAAATTTCAGATTTTATTTATATTTTTCGCCTTTACGTCTAGCATGGACATCGAACTATTAGTTGATGATTTTAGTTGATTGGTTCCTATATATTAGACCTATAATGACCTAGTATTCTTATATTCGATTGAGTCCTTCACTCTAGTTATAGAACATTTAAACATAATGTATGGATATGTGCATCTTGTACACTTCAAGCTCAACAAACATTTGCACATAAAAGATATAAAACTTAGGTCTGCATCTTTCAACTTAAGTGTTAAGAAAGTTGGTACCTCCATATCAAGATGATGTATGTTGATGAACCAGGTAGAGAGCTACTACATGTACATGCATACCTATGCTTAGTGTGATTGTCTACCATTGGAAAATCCTTCTGTTACGTTAACATATATAGAAAGTGGATAAGGACATAATGCTTGGCCGGTTATGGTATCCAATTCTGAAGGTTATTGCTACTAAAGAATATCCATATTGGAAACAGATGATTATGAAGATCCCAAATAACTAAGATGAAGGGCATTAGGCGAGCCAGAGGTAGCCACTTGTCGACTGTCTGCGAGTGGTGTATGGTAGCTGTGCAAATGAAGCAATGCCACATGAAAACCCAGCAAATCTGAGACTTCTTTGCCCTGCATTTTACCTACATAGACATTGAAACAAACATAATTGTGCCAATAAACTAAACAAAATTTACGTTCAAACTGCAGATTATTTTTTGAAGTTTGCTGCCTTGGTAGAAGCAATTAGATCAAGTGTGAAAATTAACCATCCTTTTTGGAAAGGGTAACTACGCCAAGGGAATGTCTTAGGGGGTGTGATTTCCAATTCGTTTACTAGGTTGGGGACCATGTCTAGGCTTTGATGAATGTTTCATTGTATAAGATGTTGCTTTTATCATCTTTAGAGCTTGACTTAATAAAAATGGGACTTCATCACGGCCACTGCTAAATGGTGGCTGTTGAAATATTATATCTTTGATCGAAAAAATCATACTTGCTTGTTAATTTAGCTGGACCCAAAGGTTTTTTAAGTTTCAATCATCTGAACATGGTATACGTGAATGATGATAATTGAGAGAAATAGATGTATAAAACTTATTCACGTTGAGCCGCAGCCATTGTCACTGATATTGTTTAAGATCCCTCAAAAATATAGAATAGGTATGATAGGTAAGCATTTTAACTTTTTTGCTAGGAAACTTTTAATTTTAATTTTTTTAATGTGTTGTTAACTTTTTTATTACTAAAAAGTCTTCGAGTAACCAAAAACCAAACTTGGTTTCCCCAAACAAGTTTTTTAGAACAAAAAAGTTCTAACTTAAAGAGTTAGCGGAAGAAGGTTATTGAAACAAGTTTTTTCTTTCAGCTAGCTTTAGAACTTTCAAGCTTTCCGTTGTCAATCATTCAAGCTTTCCGCTGTTAAACTTTCAAACTTTGAGCTACATGTTTAAGTTAGTTGAATAAACGCACCATAATCTTGGCATCCAAACATGCTCTGAATTGGTTGAGAAATTGTCTTGGAAAAATGGAGGAAACGAAAAGCACTGAAAATGGAGGAGAAAATAAAGAGGGGGGAAGGGTGTGAAATGGTGAGAAGTGGGCAAGTGAGATGACTTGCACATTGGAGATACTCAGCACATGATTTTTTTTTTTGAGGGAACTCAGCACATGATTTGATCAAGTTGAGAATTGAGAATTGAGAATT